>CM060950.1:341989579-342197229 GCA_030765055.1 Mantis religiosa | reverse complement strand
AGATTCGAACTCACGACCTGGCAATCTCCTGCATTATGTCACACTCTATAGCACTTATAACAGCTTAATGTATTTGTTGCTCTTATTCTCCATTTGTCCCAGCTTTACCTATTACCTTTTTATTTAATAATCCATTTGCAGCTTCTATGCTTGTCACAAATGCATACTGGACTCCCTGTGTGTTAGCCTTTTCAGCAACTTTTATGTACAATATTTCATCGTCCTCGTTTAACTCTTGTTCCACAACCTTCTTTACATCTTCTTCTTGCATGGTTTCACCAATGTCTAAAACCATGACTGACTGGCTTCTTATTTTCGACTTAACTTCAGCTACATTTTGTAATTTTACTATCAGTAAATTTGTAAAAGTTGTCTATCCTCTAATTAGCCTTCTTTTGTTTTAAATTGCATACTTCCATTTCTATTTTTACTCATTTGGCTTATAGTTACTCCTTTGGTGTTTACTTTTCCTTCGCATTCTTTACAACATCTGCAAATGTTCTTTCCGCCAATGGCTTTAATCTCATCGTATCCTCCTTCTTTCCTCTTTTACTTCTAAATTCATCCACTTCCTTACTCTGTAATAGTATACCTGCTTGTCCTCCATTTGTATACATAGGTATGTGAATATTATTTCTCCTACAGAAGTATTCCAGTACTTTTCTTACTCTTCCTTCGTCTACTTGTAGTAATACATGTAGTTTTACTTCCTCCCTTTGTTTTGGCTATTTCGGAAATTTTAGCCAGTTTAGTCAGTAAATTTATTTTATCTTTACTTGTCTTTGTCTTTTCTTCCTCTTCTGTAGCTATAAGATAAATATATCTTGTATTCTTCTTAGCTTCAAAATCATCACCTATGGTTTCAGGTGAAACTATGCTGCAGATCATCTTCCCTGCTTGTAAATTACCTTCTTCAAACGTCTTATGAATCTGTGGATTCATATACAGAATCTTATTGATATTATCTCCTTGTTTATCTAGCTCTTTGGTTACAACGATAATATCTTCTTCATCCTTTGTAAGTACTTCTCCTTGTATCAGTTGACACCTTTGGAAAACTTCTTCCGGTCAATTCACACTTGTGATTTCCTGTAATTACCTATTGTTTGAGTATCTGTTTCATTGGTTTCTTTCAACTTCCATTCACTAGGTTTTTCTTGAGAGCTCCTCAATTATTTCAATTAGAAATTTTGTTGAATTTGGCATTCTTTTTATATATCCGTCTAGCATACTTATTGCAGTTTTTATTTCCTTCTTAGTATTTGGAATTTCTTTTACTGCCCTCCGCAGAGTATCTATTCCCTTCTCCATTTCTTGTATTAGGTCTTAATGCATTTTTTTGTTCTTTTTCCACTTTTTGGAGAAAAATGACAAGCTCTCTACTTTTCTTTAATTGTTCAGGACTTTCAATTCATTTGCTTTTAGAGTCCCTACTTACATCCTCCTCCCCATGTTCAGTACTACTTAGCCCTCCAGACTCGCCTAACTTAAGTGTAAGCTCTGCTTCTGAAGCTCCAGTAGAACCTCATCTTTGATATGGTGGTGATCGTCCAACTAATGGTCGTCTTTAGAACGGGTCCAAGTCATCGCCAGATTGTTGTTTTTCTGAAACCCAGACATGTCCTTTTTGCTCCGTTCCAGTAGCATTTCCCCGGATCTCGGCCTGGTTCCTCACCGCTGATGCATGGCAGTCGCTTGATGACGATCGGGTGGGGCCTGCCCTCTCACCATCGCTCCCGACCGGTTCTGGGGTTCCCAATCCTCTGTCCTGTAAGCTAATTTTCTTTAAATTCTCCTCCATAATTGCAATAAAAAAAGCGTAGTGCCATTTCCTTTCCAGGTCATCAACATTTAATCCATTATGACAATGCAGGATTAAGTGAAGATGGAGGTGGGTGGCTCGGGACTCGGGGTGCGCCAAGACCAGTACCTACCTGTAGTAGCCCCTGGGGGTAGTAGTAGTAGGAAGAAGAAGAGGAGGATGAGGAGGAGGAGGAGGAGGAGGAGGAGCTGTAGTGGTGGCGGCGGCGGCGGTGTCTTTTATAATTTACTTCCTCCAACGCTAAGTCATGTCGTACAATGAATGAAGTTGGTGAAATGATGCTCAAATGACCCCAAGGTCCATAGATCTTAGAGCTACCCGACATTCATTGCTCAGGTGAAGGGAAAACCCTGGGAAAAACCTTATTCAGGTAACTCACCTGACCAAGATTCGAACTCGGGACTTCTTGAACGTGAGGTAGACACGCTACCACCTGTGCCACTGAGACGGGAATAGTGGTGGTGATGAAGATGGTGATGGTGAGGGTAGTGGCAGTAGTATAATAGTGGTACATGGTATAGTGGTCGTGGTAATTTTTTGTGGTGGAAGTGGTAGTAGCAGTAGAAGTAGCAGTGGTGATAGTTGTTATAGTAGTAGTGGCAGTGCTGGTGGTGGTGGTGGTGGTCGTGACAGTAGTAGTAATAGTAGCAGTATATGACATTCCTCAAGACATTCACACCTCGACGTAATGATCATTTGTACCATTACCAAAAGGACGCTCACGCAGGAAACCAACCCCACCCCTACCATGACACACTGATACTCAGCATGATGCATGCAGTCCGGTCAGTCAGTACGTTATATACTTTAAACACCAAGATCGTACAAGTCACAGTCAGTCAGTATAAAAAGACCTCTCTCCAAGTAACAGTCCAGCGAACTGAACACTGGAAGAATACCCAGCTTAAACCCCCACGCCTATGTGTGGGATTGAAACCGGGGACATTCCGTGGCCGGAAGCCAGAGCTGCCACGATCTAGCCCACTGCACCACGGCACGGACCTTAATACCCTGTCTGTCTCCCAAAGGAATGCCTAAAATTTTGCCATTCTTTTTGTGCTTGATCATTCTTTCGATTGCAAGGGTTTGTTGCCACGAATAAACATGTGAATGCTGCTTCCGCATGTTGAAATTTTGCTTAACTTGAAACAATTCCTAGGTAAAAATATACAAAGTCAGGATAGAAGAATCACTTTGTTAGGAAAATGACAAAGTATAAATAGAATTTTTAGATATTGCATTTGTATGCTATCAGAACTAGCAGGCCAGATCGCATTGTAGGGTTAACTATAGAGATTCTGCTGTCTCATTCTCCTTGTTTCCTTTCATAATTCCCATTTATCCCGCCATATTCTTCTTTCTTCCTTTTCCCACTCTCCTCTCTCTTTCTCTCGCCCTGTTTCATCCACTTCACCATCCCTCTCCCTCCGTGTGCAATAAACTTGTCATATTTTTATACTGGTAATAAAACTGCTTTACCTGTGGTTTTAATAGAATTAAAACAATTAAATATTTTACCAGGACAAAAACTATGTCTGTTTCTTATATTATCGAAACTTTACTGTTTACCATAATAAATTATGTATTTATACAAATAGTAAATACCAAAATCTCTTTTGACATTTTTAATCTAAAGGAGGGTTCACAGTAAACTGGGAATGAAACAGTTCCTTTCAGAACTATAAGGCAGGTACGTAAAACAATGGCGTGTAACTTTGATTCACAATACACCAGAAACCTAAAACGAAATGCTTGGCGATTGGCAAAATTGTTTATGCATTTTAAGATATGTTTTGTTTATGACGGACCAATGACACCCAATATTATGCAGGTTAATCGAAATTTAATTGATAATTACAGTAGTTTAGTTATCCAATGCTGTTTTGATTGTTTACTCTCCAAATTAAGATTAGAAAATTCTAGTAGCAATTTTAGCTCACGATTTCCCTGAACAATTTCAAACACAAAAACATTCTCAATACAGATATAAAAAAGTACCCCGCTTGTAAGCTTTAGCGGTTTTCAGCCAGTTTTGAGACTTTTGTTACTAATTTGTGTCGAAAATATGTTATCCTGCCTAGTGAGAATTCTGGTAGGATTTATATTAATATTTACCAAAAATCGGGTATTTTTATTCATGCCGAAGGTTCCTGATTTTTACTTCCTCTACCACGAACAGTCGAGTGGAAAGAAATGTGCCGAGCATTTGGTTACTTTACCTGGTCGGTGAAAAGAAGTGGGTCATTGAAATATATCACCTATTAAATGTGTTTCATATGGGAAGACTTCTGGCCTGCAGCGAATCAGATGCATTAGCGTTGCCACCTCGTTACCACCCTCTCTATCTCTCTCTCTCTCTCTCTCTCTCTCTCTCTCTCTCTCTCTCTCTCTCTCTCTCTCTCTCTCTCTCTCTCTCTCTCTCTCTCTCTCTCTCGCACGTGCGTGTCTTCTTGGTGCTAGACGTAGAGAACGCGAACGAATTTTCCTAAGTTTCATAATAATGCAGTTGTTTAAATCAGAACTGCAACATGGATATTCGCATATTATGCAATGCTCTAAATGCTATGATTGTAATTATAGTTTATGAATACCCATATAGCTGTGATAGTCACGTCAAAAGACAATTCGTCATTGTCATTGTCTTTATCGTCCGAAGTATTATTTCTGCTTGCAACATAATGTAAGCCTATATGAACCCAACTGGATTGTACCCGTATCTCATTTCAATTGCAATTGATTCAGCTGATACACGTTTCCCTGATTTTTAAACGGAAGAACTGAATAACACTGCTTTAAACTCTCTAGAGATTACGAACAATTCATAAACAAACATATAATGTGACAAGTCACGTTTTGCCGATGCACCAGCAAACCAGCAGTAAGTGTACTGTTTGCTCTCGCTCGAATTTAACACATAGCTTAGGTTACGCAAAGTAACACGTCATCTGAAACGTTGACATTTCAGTTCTGAGTAATTACATATATAAGTATGCGCATACATGCCAACCAATAATGATATTCATTACAGTGATTACGTCGCGATGCACTGTTACAATATAATAGTACTTTATTTATTTGTATTAGGAAAACTATATGAACTAAAAATATGTGGTTTTACGGTTATGTAACATATATTACTCTCTACCTTCCTCGTGGATCGGGTTTTGCAAAATCTGAATTTTTGTCTTAGCGAGAATAGTATTTATGAGAGATGGATTAACTTGGCGCTCGTCACACACAATTAGGGAGAATGCAATACAACACCGCAGGGCTCCGATTGGTTGCTCAGATAGGAGCGTTCAAGAACACACATCGTCCCATTTGACACACATAATTAGTTACAAGCTTATAGTTATCACTAAACAATTTGGCAAATTAAAAATTCCTTGGAACCACTGGACGAGCCTAAGCCAGTAAGGATTGTAAATATTGTCTTGGACTTCGCGCCTCTGATACTCCATTAAGCATCAGAAGCATGCCATTAGTTAACTGGTCAGGCCAGTGAGGATACTCAATACATTATTTCAAACAGCGAAACTAGCACGTGTTTGTTTTTACAAAAGTTTTCATTTAGAAGTGAAGAGAAACGTTTTATACGAGTGCCTGTTTATTGTTGGTGATATTGATGGAGGAATGTCGGGCATAAAGCCTTTAGAAAATTGCTGTGGTATTTAACTTATAGTGATATAGCCTAGCGTATAGCAGTGTCAGGGGATCAACTTCCTGCACAAATTGAGCTTACGTACTTTGCGCAGCGGAACAAAGAGCCAGGGTGTACGGCGGATTAGAAGCATAATAAATGAGTGAGTGACTCGTTCCTTAGTTTGCTATTTGAAAACTCCAGATGTCAATTTGTTTAGCATCAGTCTGATTCTACCTTTCTAAAAGAATGAGGGCTTGTACGGGGAGCTTTTATAGGAGTGAATAGAGAAAATCATGTCAGATTATTTACTTTCATCACATGAGATTATTTGCTTCTTATGTCCTGCCAAAAGCAAACATGTAATAAAACCATTTCTAGAATCGTCATTCTCGATTAGTATTTGGTAGATAGAAACATAAGGTTTTGTAAGAATAGTTTATGGAAGAACAGGTAGAGAAAGCCATGTAAAACATCAAAATTGTGAATAATAACACCGTTGTTACTTCAGAAAAATAGGCGAAATTATGACTCAAAAAGAAATGTGGGAAGAAACGTTCCAGGTTAAAGATCTGGAAACCTTTCCGGTATTTACCAGTTATGAGGAAAATCACGGAAAAAGAACTTTAGCCAGGGATTTGAACCTCAGAGTCCGTGCCTTAACGATCTGGGTACCCATGTCGGTCATAATTCATAATGATTATGATATTCATATTTCGAAATCATCAACTATCCAGATCCATAACAAGTATCCTCAGCATGTTTATCTTATTTAAAGAACTGAACATCAGATTTACAAAATAGAGTGTGAAGATTTGTATCATATATGAAAGGTCACACTTTAATTTTGTCGCTCTCATTCTGTTTTCCATTCCCGGCATATAACCCATCGAAATTTTATAAATGCCGAAATTAGGTGTATATATAATTGTTATCATTTAAAAAAAAATAGAAATACATTATTTATTGTAATTTTCTGTTAGATCGGGACAAATACTATAAGCCTAAAGCTAAAGCATGCAGCTATTCCAATTTCTAGCTCTGGCCTTCTAGTTAACTTCTAGCCAACTCCTCAAACTGTTCATAAATATATTATTTTTCTATACTAATCAACGCAATTGAGCTGCGTAAAAAGTTCGTTCACGCTTGTTTTACATGTGTAATAATAATAATAATAATAATAATAATAATAATAATAATAATAATAATAATAATAATAATAATAATAATAATAATAATGATGATGATGATGATGATGATGATGATGATGATGATGATGATGATGATGATGATGATGATGATCATAATAATCATAATAATAATAATAATAATAATAATAATAATAATAATAATAATAATAATAATAATAATAATAATAATAATAATAATAATAATAATAATAATAATAATAATAATAATAATAATAATAATAATAATAATAATAATAATAATAATAATAATAATAATAATAATAATAATAATAATAATAATAATAATAATAATAATGATGATAATAATAATAAATTGCGTAGTAATCATTAGTCACTGTATGTGTTATTTAAAATGAGAGCTGAGTACCGTGACGGTGCTGGAGAGGGAACGTTTTCCAGACAGTTGATCCTGTATGAGATAATAACAAGAAACAGGACTATCAGCAGAGTGACTGGGGCTGTGGGAAAAACTCGTGCAGCTGGAACCGCGTAAAGACGAGCACTTCCTTTCTTTTATCAACAACAAATAACGGGCATTGTTAATGACAAGCTCATGTTTCTGGTTTCCTCAATTAACTAGACACTGCCGCGGAGAACCAAGAGAAAATAAAATGCAGCTTGACGCACCGAGGGAGGGCATTTTATAAAACGTAATGCCAACAAAGGCAGCCTTGGTAATCTGCACACAGATTCAATTAGAGGTTGTCAACCTAATTATTATTATTATTATTATTATTATTATTATTATTATTATTATTATTATTATTATTATTAATTATTATTATTATTATTATTATTATTATTATTATTATTATTATTATTATTATTATTATTATTATTATTATTATTATTATTATTATTATTATTATTATTATTATTATTATTATTATTATTATTATTATTATTATTATTATTATTATTATTATTATTATTATTATTATTATTATTATTATTATTATTATTATTATTATTATTATTATTATTATTATTATTATTATTATTATTATTATTATTATTATTATTATTATTATTATTATTATTATTATTATTATTTATTATTATTATTATTATTATTATTATTATTATTATTATTATTATTAATGGCACTTCTCCGAAAAATTAAATTGCACTAATAAGTTAATAACAAATACCTTTACACTGTTTTGAACGTCTGGTCTCAATATTTCCAGTGCACCATCACTCATTCCTTAAAATAAATATTTCATATAAATTTAATTATCAAAAGAAAATCCTTTTAAAATAATACCACCAATCTCTATATTACAGAATCAAATTAGTATGCATACGTAATGTTAGACTACTCTTGCCTTGGCACGCAGAAACAATTGTTTTACAACTTGATCTATAACACACCTTAACTCCCATGTGGGAAAACATAACTATATTATGGCATCCTAATTGAATCGCGTAATTCAGAAAGGCTCTAAGTCCACTTTTTTACTTTTTGAGTTATGTGCATTTATGTGTTACTTTGAAGTGGACCTATTGTTGAGTACAGACAGGACCTTCATATTCAGTCAAATAGCCACAAAATAGAGCTGATAAATTCTTGACTACTTCAAAAGAGCCCTATGTCCAGGACAGTTTAAACAATGCAATACTGCAAATAAGATGGCAAACATAAAGCTGCTTACATAGTGCAAGAAAATGTTTTAGAGTTCTGGAGTACTATTCTTCAGTAGCCGATTGTTTTGTGAGCTCATGATGCAGAAAATTGCAAAGTACTTGTTAAATATTATTTTTCTAAAAACTGTGCTTACATGAGTTATTTGTGCCTTAGACGTTACCCTCACTAAGTTCTATGTCGATTAAACAAATTTATTGCATATCTTGAAAGCTTTGAATTTGTTATTTCTCACTTATTTCGGAACTGCCTTATGTCCATTACAAATATTTAGCTTTTACCAGAAAACACACAGCACTTGTAAACAGAACCTGTTAAATGCTAGTTCGTATTAATATCTCGAAAATGACAATCGATAAAAAATGAAAATGCTCCTTCATAAACAATAATATAAATTGTTTTCAGTTTTTTTTCAAAACTATGGCAGCTAGCCATAGGGCCTTTCTGAAATAACTAATTCAATTTCTTTCCCAAACGGGAGTGTTCTTAAAAGGAATAAAATATGTTTCTAACAAATGTTGCCATTTACAAAATATTAAGTTATATAATTTGGTTCTTTACTATTATTCTTGTATAATTGCAAGCACAAGACAGGGATAAGTTTGTGCATTTCTAATGTTTTAAGTTTAATTAATACCGCAGAAAATTTTGTTGTGCCATCATGTCTTAAAATAGTTGTAGTTGAACAGAGGGGAGAGAGAACGGTGAGGGCCGTGGAGGAGTAGGGAGTGAGAAAGAGAGACAATGATAGTGATGGAATAGAGTGAGACGAAGGGGCAAAGAAAGAAGCAGTGAGAAACCGGGAGAGAGACATTTAAAAGAATAATATGAGTAACTAGTATAAAAGTATAAATCCACAGTGGACATGAACACCTTGAAACATTGGATTCTGCCCTACCGACTTCTTTCAGCATCTCTAGCATATCCTCATTTTCTCTTTCTAATCTCTGTTTTTCTAACGCTTCTTTAAGTTTCCTTTATAGTTAACTTTTTTACCTACAGTATCTTGATTACGAAAATCTAAAGGAATACGTTTACGAATACAAAAAGCTCTGGAAACATAACCTTCTACTTATGATTCCTCTCGTTTTTCGGCTTTCGTTTAAGGGCACAATTGCCCTAGAAGGAACTTCAGCAAGAAGACAAAATTTAGTCAGAATTATTCCCTATCCTTCATGGGGTATAGAAATTTGTTTGTGGATGCTGACTCTTGATTAGATATTTATAAGGAAAATAAAAAAGTTCTACACACCCAATGTTTTTTTTTTTTCTTTATATTCATTTACCTTTAACTGCAATGGTCATATTGGCGGCCGTTCTCCTTTGGAACATATCGAAGATGTTACCTGGTAATCGTTGGGTTTTAACCATCAGATCACGCACAAAGTCGCACTCTCATTCGTACTTCCAGACTGGGGAAGATGGGGAACCATCTTGATTGGAGAAAAATCCCCCCCCAGCCGGGAATCAAACCCGGCAATCCTCGTACGCCAGGCAGGCGCTCTACCGACTGAGCCACGGGGCCAGCCACCCAATGGTTAAAATAAACGGTAGACCGACCATTGGTAATAAGAAACATTAACATTGGCAAAGCCGTCGATATGGACTAAAATATAGAAATTTAACAGAAGATCCGGGGGAAGCATAGCACACCAGTTAAAAAAAAAATGTAGACACTAAACCAGGGGAGACAACAATACGCTCATCCAGCCAAATCACTTAGATTTATCGGCACCAAATCTTTAAAATTCTCCATTGCTTAAGCAACGGCTTTCATTTGTTATGTATTCTATAAGAAACTTAAGACTTCTTTTATCTACTCAGTACTTCCTGAGAGGGGGTGGAATTTTACCTGCAAAAAAATAACGTTGTGTAGTTTTCAAAATGTTGGCACCAAACTCAAATTTTATGCTCCAAGCATATTCGTTTTACAAATTTATCATTTGATTTGCAAATACAGCATGAATTAGACTAGAAAAAAATGCGAAACTGTACATCTCTTGCTTTTTATGTATTTTAATTTATAAAAAAAAATATTTCTTAAGGCTTGTACTTCATTTTTATTTTTCTGAAAATTTTCAGGTATAATATTTACTTATTTTTGTTAGTGAAATTTTCAAAGTACTCGTAGTTTTCAAAAGTTTGCTCGCAAGGTACCAATTGAGGAATAATGAATACTGGAAGTACTAAGAAATGTTCCTTTTAAGTGTAAGAGAGGTGACTCTGGGCATTTGTGCAAAAATGATCAAGTGAAAATTTGGAGAAAATATCACTAAGATGGAAGAACCTCGAATCCTGGAAATGGTCTTGAAATATTAAATCTTAGGGAGAAGGAATATGAGATGATCCAGGAGATGGAAGGCAGGAGGGTTTTACTTGCAAGGATGAAGAAAAAGAATACTTCAATTTAAAGTCTCACTGGCCTATACTACAGAAATAATTCTGAAAAATTACTTTTCTTGCGCTTTTCTCTTTCCGAGAATGGCGTTTTTAGCACGGAATGGCTATATTACAGAGAGTTACACAGGAACGTCAGAGCGAGGAATTGTATTTCCTTACTGATTTTAAAAAGTACAAGCTCAACATCATTGAAGGAGGTGAATTTAAACCTGAGAAGGCCCAGGACCGAGCTTAACTTTGGTGCTTACCTTCACATCTTGGGTCAAGTGCGATCATGGTTGGAATGGAATGGACGGAACACGTGCAGGCAGTGTGGAGTGGGAAAACAATAACAAACTTGTGGATTCCAGGAGGGGCGGGAGGGTGTGTGCCTCCACTTCCGGTGGTGGAGGCCTGAAGAAACGCTCCAAGGTCAAGCGAGAGGATGACGACAAAGGTGTGTGACTGGCTCTCAACCTGTTCCAAGGTCCAAGCATCAAGCTGTGATTTCTACAAGCTGTGAAACTCTTGAAATGCGCAATGTTTTTATGTGAGATCCCGGGTTGCGGGTGCTGTCCTAAATGTTTTAATCGTGTACATGATGAAGGAAGATTATGAAGTGCCTAAAGAGAATCTTCTTTTAAAATCTTTCCAAACCTTGTCCTTAAGATCGCCAGTGTGAAAGAACAATTAATTATCTATAAATAATCGTCAGTCAAAAATAAGTACGCTATTCCTTTTCCAAGAATGAATTCATAAGAAAACTAGCCGATAGTTAATGAAGGAAACAGTCGTGTTTAATCAAGTTTTATCTCAACAATACATATCTATACAAGATTGTGAAGTTAAGGAGTTTTTCATATTTTAATGAACTTGAGAGGAAAGTTAGAACAGTTCACATCTTCACAAACTTCAAAACCTCACGTTAGCAGCGTAATGTAAAGTCACATATATTAGAAATCCACAAATTCGTTCACAAAATTCTGTGGTGTGCGGGTAGCGTGTCTGCCTTAAATTCAAGAGATCTCGGTTAGGCTGCGTTACTCAGTTAAGGTTGATTTATGGATTTTTATTTATTCTGAGCAGACAAATGTCGGATAACCTTAAGCTCTATAGACTCCGGGCTCGTTTAAGCTACATGTCATCCAATGCGTTCATTCATCGTGCGATGTGACCTACCGCGTAAAAGGTGAAGTTGGACATCTGCCGAACCACAAAACCGATCTTCAATTCATTGCTAAACGCAAGTGTATTTCAACCTTCAAGTGACATAGGCGCAAACTCGCTCAACAATCCAATGCCATAAAATTGTTCAGTAACTTAAGTCAATCAGAGACATCGGTATATCTTCCTCACTTGGAGCAAATTACGTAATAGTAGCTGGTTTCGCTTTACTGCTGTGAACACCTTAGTTGCGATGTCAGCAACTCAAATGAGTATCGTCCCGTCTAACTTTAATGCGAAGGCAAGCCAAAAATACAAGACTAAAACCTCTGGAAATTAACTTAGTCTAAAGGCTGAAACTGTTACCAGAAAAGGTATTCTAGTTATTTATTTAATGCGTAGTCCCCTGATTTACAATATTACTCTATTAGTTTCCTTTTGATTTTATTTCAAGTAACACTTTAATAACCGTCAAAGTATCTTGAAGTGTGACAAAATTATTCTAAAATAAAAATTACGTAGCGATATTATGTTAATAAATAATGATAACATCATCTCATGCTGAACTTGGTGGTTTGGATATTTGTTCAGAATAGTGCTTAAAACTTCATAACCATTTGATGGCGACTGCACGCCTCACAAATGAAGAACTTTGTATTCAGAGCATATTCCTCACAACAAATATACATGAAATAGACCCAAATAGATAGTGTCATCATCATTCAAGATTTGGAACCCAGGATCCGTTCCGTCCTCATTAATCAATATCTCTGCATCTCTTCCTCGGTCTTCCTATGTTTCTTTTACGCGTTGGAACGTAGTTGGTCACAATTCCAGAGAATTTGTTCCTGTCCATTCTCTGTACATGTCGTCTCCAATTTTCTTTATTCCGTTTGATCCTTTCTTTTAAGTAATTTATGTTCAATTCTTCTCTTACTTCATTTGTTTTATAATTTATCAGAGAGGAGCCAGCCACGATCTTAAAAATCTTATTTCTGCTGTTCATTTTTTTTTTTCTGTTTAATGCCCAAGTTTCGCCTGAACACAATAATGCATGAACTGCAATTGTCTTACAGAATTTAATTTGTGTTTCTCTTCTAGTCCTCCTTTAAGGGCTCTCTTGCACAGCACAAAAGGCTAAATTTAGTCAACTTGTTTCTCTTCTAATACAACGATTATTTCCAATTCCAAGTAGTTAAATTCTGCCACCTGTTGTATAATTTTCTCAATTAGTACAATCTTACTTCTAACATGTTTCTTTCCTTTAAATGATAATACTCTTGTTATATTTACAGATATTTTTAGATTATAAGATTCTAATATTTTGCTTAATATGTATACTTTGATCTGAAAAGCGTCCTCTGATTTTGAAACTATTACTTGTACATCAGTGTATAATATAGTGACCATTGTTTTTTCCATTAATACTAAAATGCTTAACTAACTATTCTACCAGTTACTAATGGCATCGTCTATATAAATGTTAAATACAATTGGGGACAGTGGACCCCCTTGTTTGACTCTGATTTATTTTTAATGTGCGGTTACTAATATTATACATTTCCTTTGTATAATAAGCACAATGATTTTATTTCCACGTTGCCATTTTTTTATTCTATCATTGGGGTAAACTGGCATATTCGTAACACTTGAAAGAAGCAGGAGCAGCAACATCCAAATAACACAGTATTGTTGTCGGTCTTGTTCACAGGTTTCCTAACAAAAGCAAGATAATTAAGTTATAGAGCCTGCGCTGTACAGAAGGGTAAACATCCTCTTTGTGTGGAACTGGGAAGCCAAGTAGTGCCATGCTTTTCACAAACAAAAGAAAGAAATATAACATTTCAAAATATACTGCAGTAATGGAAATTAATTGTTCTTTCACACTAGCCCTGTGTAGGACGCACTATGAAAGGGTAGAGCCAGAATGAAAAATTCAATGCCATAGCCGGGATTTGAACCACGGATCTTCTGATTTCCGTCCAGCCGCTATGGCATTGGATTTTTCATTCTGGATCTACCCTTTCATAGTGCGTCCTACACAGGGCTAGTGTGAAAGAACAATTAATTTCCATTAATTGTACCTAATAGTGGTCCGAACTATAAAACCCGGGCCTTAAAGTACTTACAGCATAGTAAGTCGCCATTAAGGTAGTTGTCTCATGTGTTTATGAGAACTCCTAGTGGTTTATCGGGAGCAACACGAGTCAGTTGGAAAATTTACTATGGCACGTTGGCCATAGTAGCTCAAATGGTTAGAGCGGCTGGACGGAAACCAGAAGATCCGTGGTTCAAATCCCGGCTATGGCATTGAATTTTTCATTCTGGCTCTACCCTTGCATACTGCAGTAAATTCGAATGTATCCCAATGCTCAAAAAGTGGTCGAAGAAGGGAAAAATACTTTTAAAATTAGTATATGGAAAATCAGTTAGGTGCATGGGGTGTCAGCAGAGTGGCTTTAATTCCAAAGAATTCCAAAGAAACTATCTGACACTTATCAACGTTTATCGTATTTGAAGTATGACATGATTTAATATGGAAGAGCAAGTAAAACTTAATTTAACATACAAAAAGAAAAGAAAGCAGCTGTGAACATTTGTTAGAATGGCACCTATTGCATTTCTCAGCAAAGGAAGAAGATCAAAAGTCTTATCCATGAAGATGGTGGTGTGATATACATTAAATTACACTTAGAAAACCCCAGTAGTAACACCAGAAAAAAAAAAAAGCTTTGGCTTCGAAAGAGTTATGCGTAAGATTTATCCCCTTTGAACTCTACCGTCATATAGCTGATAGGCATACGTGTGGACTTTGCAAATTATATTTTATTTTTTTAACTTCTTACCTGATCAAGTACTGTAGTCGATCCAAAAGTTCTGTGCCAAGATTTCACTAAAAATGTGCGATTTGAGGCTCCTCATTAATTTTAGATAAAAGTGCGGGTGCCTGTGTATGTGAATAACTCAAAAACGAGAAGTCGGAGCTCGTAAATGACGCAAGGCCAAAATTTCTAGAAAATTCCGCCATACCCAAACAATTCTTTGAAGAGGAAATTTGTTAATGATTTTTATTTCTCGAAATTTCCTCGAGAAATTCTGTTTCAAATTTCGAAAATCGATATCCTGAAGTTTGTGTAACATCAATGCTACTGAAGTACAGAGTTTATGTCGAATAATTTTCGATTTGATTAACTACTTTAAAGCATACGCTTTCAGAGTGCACACTTGTTCTAGCCGATCTATTCCGGTACCCTATTTATAAACATTTAAAAATTAATTTACTTTTCTCTCACAAATGAATAATATATAATAATAACCATAATATACTATGATATAAGCAATTAGTTGTCTGTTATCTGCCCATCCTGCATTGTATAACAAATCCCATTTTACCTAATATGAAAACATTTGAAAGGAGATTATTATAACTTTAAGTTGAGTAAAGAACAATATTTGTAATAAATAAGTAGCTGTCATTGCCAGTGTTGCACAGATGTATTCTGTAACAAACAAAAAACTTTCAAAATAAGAGTAATTTTTTATTCTTGAGCAGACTTATTTTTGCTGGGGCATAAAGGCTAATTGTAAAGGGTTTCGCAGAGATCGGACAAATGGTGAAGATTTTTACGCAAGGGATGGTCATGGTAGGATCAGACAAAAGTTCAAAGCGCGAAGTTTTCCATTACACAACTTTGCCTACCGCACCGTTGTTCTACCAACTTCATGGCAACATGTCGGCGTGAGATGAAATTCCCAAGTGACACACATTTTTCCAGCAATCCATGAGCAGATCTAACATTTATTATGAAATACCATTCTCCCAATGACGACTTACAATTTCGTAAATATCTACTTTAAGTATTGGGAATCACAGTTAATCACTATTGGGTGAACCAATGTTAATGTTTCTTTTACACAAACCGTGAGTAGGCTAATGTTGGAAAGAGAACCAGATTGAAACACTTTAGCCTACACACAGCATGTTTAAAAAGAAAAGGATTAACATGAATATAGGTAGTTTCTTTTTTTCTAAAGTAACATTTTTGCCGATTTCTACTGCTCGAGTAGTCAAATATGAGACCACAAAAGGCCAATGCATGTGGTTTGCTATATAACGCTTGAAAAAAGGATGTGTTGTTTCTAATAACATTTTAATTTTTAAATAAAGTATGTTTTAGTCTAAATACTGGAATGTATTAAATTTGGTCTTAATTGGATCATTAGTGTGGTCACAACTGAGGTCATAACTCATATGCAGTCATTGCTATAGTTGGCGCCAAACAATCTGGCACGTGAAAAATTCTTTTGGAACTAGTGGAGGAGCCTATACCAGTAAGGTTTGTAAATATGAGTTGGACCTCGCGCCTCTCATTCTCCATTAGGCACTGTAAACAAGTCATTAGTTAACCCGTCCGATCAGTGAAGAGAAACCTTTTATATGAGCACCTGTTTATTGCTAGTGATAGTGATGGTGAAATATCGGGCATAGATCCTTTAGAAGACTGCAGTGATTTATAACTGCTAATGATACATAGTCTGATGTGTGGCAGTGACAGGGGATCAACTTTCTGCACACACTGAGTTTACCTACCTATTGCTACAGCGGAACCAAGATCCACGGTGTGAGGCGGATTGGAAGCATCACAAAAGAATAACTGACTCGCTGATTAGTTTGCTATTTGAAAACTCCAGACGCCAATTTGTTTGGCCATACCCATACTATGTTTCTTATGGGTTTTTGCGAAATTGCACCTTCTTAAAGCCATTTCTGTAAATGACAAAGACGGGAGAATGCACTACAAGCAGTCAAAATGCGATTCCTAAGAGTAGTTGCAGCAGTTGGCATACATTTCTTCTCGACTCCACCAGTGGGTAGCCGTTTGAGTCTCCACTGCTAGCACGAGCTTTCCCCAGTTCCCGCTGAAGGGGAGCCTTTGATCCACCCTCGAGTGGACCGGTCTGGGTGTTCAGCTGAATAGGCGCTGACCTACTAATCCCAAGGTCGCGAGTTCAAATCCGGTCCAGATCGATTGGTTTTTAAATGTGCTTAAAAACACAGGGACAAATTTCCAGCACATTCTGGCACTGTGATCCTAGATAGCGCGTTAACAAACAAAATAGTAATCTATTTTACGCTTCAGTCGCTTAGGGAGGTCAAGCCTATAGTTGTTACGAAACTCTGCACGTCTCTGGGTTGGCCGGTCCTGCGTTACCTAATTTATGCTATCCTATCTTGTATACTTTACTGCAGTAAAGAATACTAATTTAATAAAGTGTATAATTGTCTATTTCCAGGGCGTGATAAGTTTCGTAGCCTGTGGACCCATTATGTTTTGTTGCTGTTGCTTTTTTTATTGAAAACCTTAATTAAGGCTTTTCGCCTATCATAATTTCTTTATTTTTGTCATTGGTGTTAGTTTATTAATATTATTTATACTAGAACGGATAAAAAGAGAGACAAAAACTAGATAAGTTGATGATTTATAATTCAAATAACATAGCAAGAAAACAAAAATAATTGGAAAGAACACTTGCTGAAAATGGAAGACAGTAACACCAAGAAAAAACGTTAAAACTATAACGCAAGACGGAAATAACCTTAAAAATTCTTAGCATGGCTTCCTTCAGAAGGAAAGCAAAGCCGGTGGTCCCGTGTCGTAGATTTATGGCACGTGAAAGAACCACAAATCCATACATAAGATACAAAAATAAGATACGGAATGTTCACAAAAAATAACTGACATCTGGTATATAATAATCAAAACGCGGCATTTACCTATTTTGTTTCTTTGCTTAGAATCATGGGCTTGTATCTATATACCGTATTTACTCGGGAATAAGACCCCGCGTTTTAACCAAATTATAACCTAAAAATCGCGAAGGTCTTACAATCGCATACTTCGGACCACGAAAAGATCGAGTTGCTCTTTTGGCAGCTTTAGGTTTATCACTCTGGTTTCGGCAATAACGAATCATGTTTGGTTGTACCGAATTCTGTCGACCCGCTGCTCGTACACCACTTTTTTTATAGCGAATATCAAAACACAATAGAAACCCACTCTCAGCAAAGTTGCTGCAGTTTTAACCAAAGATCTCGTTTTATTAAAATGGTAAGAAGTACCTAAGCAGGTACTAACTCTACGTACCTTGGGTAATTTGGAAGATGCTGCTATTAGGTATGTGAAAATCAGAGTCTCACCCCCTCCCCAGCTACCAGCCCTTTCTTCGCAAACAAGTGAAAGGGTAGAACTTGTCCTTGGCCAACCGTCTACCGATTTCTGTTGGAACAGGAACGGATTTTCTTGGAATTACAGTCTGTCTCAATTTAACCGGCCGGATCTAACATTCGCATACTTTTTTTCTATAATTTGCTTGCAAAACTTGTCGGTTCTTATAAAAGAGGGGTTTTTATTTTCGAGTAAATAAGATAATACTTATATAAATATGATTCATGGTTACTGTTTCCATATAGTCTGTCTCAAACTAGAATGATCCTATTGTAAACATACGGGAGGGGAGATAGAGGCTGAAATACACGCACACGCATTTTAAAAGTGTAACAGAAATGGCAGAAACTCTTAGTCTACTCCGGTTACCCCAACACGCCAACATTTACAAATTAATGGACTTTCTCGTACGTAGTTGTACTTATGCATGAAATAACTATATAAGTATAGAAAATCGTTTTACTGAGGATATCTCGAAACGCATATTTCTGGTGAAACTGCAAGTTTAAGTTTTTGGGTCGAATGCATTACATCCTCTACGTTTGGAATGAATAGAGAAAGTAAGCAGTGCCAATATTTACATGAGAATAGTAATTGGCATATTAACTTGTTATGCCTAGACATTACGATTCACCGGAAGCCGCGGTGTGAAATGCGGCAAATATGTCCAAGGAACGCTTCGTTATTCTGAATGAAAGGAAATGCTGACAAACGGCGGCTGTTTTGTGTGCAGAAGTTGTGGAAAAATTACAGCTCAGCCCTTTTTCTGCCATCCGACAGTTATGCATATTTTGGATGAGTCAGCGGAAGCATGAAGTGAGCCATGCACAGGAAATGACGTGTTCAGAGTTCGGGTTTAAATATTGCAAAACATTTCATTCATAATGAAACTCGTAATAAATGTTATCTAAACGGGGGAATTGCTGATAGTTAAGACTTCAGACCAGTTGAAACATTATTGTTATGTAATCATTTTCCTAGAGCAAATTACCATATCACATACCAGTAGGCAGGATGTTGAAGCAAGGACTCGTTCAAACTCCGATATCCAGTCTCTCTCCAAGTTTTACTCATAACTGGCAATTGCTTAAACTTAGGTCTGGAGCGTATTCTTAATCTCATATGTCGATAATGCACGAGCGCCGTCTCTGTGCCGTATGTAGTAACAATGGGCGATAAACACTTAGAAAAAAAATCTCTATTCACAAGAGACTGTTGACACTACAGCAATTTGTTCCAACAACCTCCTTCATTTCTCTTTTAATTCTTGTGCATTTCACTTGAGTATATAGAGTAAATAACAAGCACAGAGTGACAGATGAACATGGTATATCTATTGGAAATTAATTGTTCTTTCACATTGGCCATGTGTAGGCTAAAGTATGAAAAGATAGAGTCAGACTGAAAAATTCAAATGCCGGCTATGGCATTGAATTTTTCAATCTGACTCTATCTTTCCATAGCATATCTATTTTTCAATAATAATAATAATAATAATAATAATAATAATAATAATAATAATAATAATAATAATAATCATCATCATCATCTTTGCGAAGTTTAGACAGTCTTGTCTGTAAGTGTTTGTACTGATAGCATCACCTTTACCTTGGGCACCTAATGTTTCTTTCTCTTTAAAGTTAAGTCATGTACCAAGGTGGAGGTTTCCTCGTTATTCATACGACCTACATAGCTGGGCTCCTCAGTTTCAATAACTATTCAACTGTTTTTTTTAATCCATTTAGACTGTATATAGTTAATTCCTCTGATATATTTTCATTCTGAAACAGATTTTTACCCTAAGAAGGAATCTCATTTCAGCTGATAGAAGCTTACTTCATCAGTTTCATTTAGAATACAAGATTCGCTTCCAGACAGTACATAGGTATGAAAGTTGTTGGACTTTCAGTTTATTTCTTGCTGGAGATTTTGCATCCAAGATATTGAAACCTTAGTGTGATAAAACGCTTATATATTTTCCACTAATCACAAGTATATGACTGTCTAAAAGTAGTAGGTTGGCTCATAAGAGACCCAGCGGCTTTAAATGAAAACTTTGCGCGCAAAATAAAATGTTCAGGCAAGGCGTTTTATGTTATTCGATAGAATTATACGGTATACAAAATAGTGTGTTTAGTTTCTGTATGCTTAAGTATTGCTTGTTCTTTTCAGATCAGTAAAATAGATTGTATGAATCTCCTTTAAACCTTTTTAAAAAACAATAATTATTTTACAACTAACGTTGTTATATGACTAGATTAGGTACAAATAACGAAAACGGGATTTATATTGGGCGCTTGTATGTTATGTAATATTTTAAGCACATACACTGACTCGAGTTTTTGTCTAGATCTCAAAAATTGTCATTTTGATCTAAGGAAGGAACAAAGGATATCACAGTTTAGGCCTCTTCACAAATTTCATACTATTATTATTATTAGTTTTCTTATTATTATTATTATTATTATTATTATTATTATTATTATTATTATTATTAGTTTTCTTATTATTTTTATTAGTGTTATAATCAGTTTTTAAAATTGCAAACCTTTTTTTTTTAACTTTTACATGCATGGGTTTTTCACATAAATAGTAAATAAATGTTATATTATCCGGCAATATCATTTACACTATTTAAAATGACATTTAGAAAAACTGAGGCGTCACATAAACCTTGATGGTTCGTAACTTGTATTTCTCCGCCATATCAAAACGCACCCTCATTGCAAGTTTATATATTGTATAACATTTCTGTACCATGTGCTTTATAGTATTTTAAAACATAATATTTTAAAATCACACACGAAAATTTGGAGAAAAAAAAATCAGTGCAATTTTCAAAACCTTGCACAAATAATAAAATTAAAAATATTGAATACCTCAATCTCAATAATATTTTTAGTCTTTTAGTTTTCTTTATCTTAATTTATCTGCTAGAAGGTTTTAAAATAAGAAAAAATTTCTGCAGTCACTATAAATATGACTAATTTTATTTAAAATCTATCGATAAATGACAGGACAAATTATTGCACTCTGCTTCACTCGACATGTAAAGAAGGTAAAGTAAGAAGGTATTTAATAACTGAAGTACTTCTTAAACATAGCTAATAACCAGTATTAAGTGATATATATATATATATTAGCACTGGTATAAAGCGTACGCTGTTACAACCAAAAAGAGTCACATTTCTGATAGCATTTTGTCAAAATATCTCTTGAATTCTCTTATTCCTAAATTAAATCCAGCCTCTAACTGAAAACTTACAATAACTGATACAATACTAGGTTGTAACTAATTGTTCTTTGTAGATTTGGTTTTTGAGATTAAAACCTACAGTGTTTTTATAGCTGTGAATGTCAATGCAATGTCATTGCAACGAGCCTATAGTATCAAAAATCTGTGAAATATCACTTCAATGCATTTACTAAAAGCATCCATGCAAATACTTTAACCTACAACCGCAGTAACAGGTTTAAAATAAGATGACCACAAAATAATTAGGAACATAATAAGATGTGCAAGTGGAAAACATTTCTTTTCTCATAAATTATGAAATATGACTGAATTGCGCTTATTCTGAAAACTATACTACCTTACGTTAAAAGAGAACATTTCACTGCAGACCACTTCGACTGAAACTTTTCAACACATTTCTGGCCTCAAAATTTGTCATTGTCAAGCAAGAAGAACGGTCAAAGCTATTAAATTGACGTTGCTGGAAAGAAATCAACAGGTGGAAAGTTTAAACACATACATATCAAGGTAAGAAAGTGGATCTTGTTTATGTTTACGCATCTTGACTGGGTCAGTCGGTCACGCAGCTGCCGAAGTGTCACATGTGTTAATGTGGGTACTGGAAGCAACAGGTGTGTCATATGAAGGGAATCTAGGATCAGCGATGGTAAACTTATCCGTAATCTGTGAAACAGATAACCTCAAAACTACTTTAAGAGAAACCGTGTTTATTCCTGATGAAAAGAAGTTAGAATACAATTTAACACAAATAACATCCACTGAAGGATTGGCTAATTATTTTGACTAGTTTCAAAATGTAATAAAATGCCTACCTTCAAAATGTAATAAAATGCCTACTTTCAATAATTATCCAATAATTAATTAAATCTAACGTTGAATACCTCTTATAAAATAGTACTACTGCGAGAGCATTGTAATAATATAATAAGCAAATTTTTTACAAGGGAAACACTAAATTACAATTCATTGGTACGCTGAAATGAGTTTGAATATATCTATAATATGGTTTCATTCGATAAATGGTTGCTACAGTACCGAAAACGTAATCAATATATAATATGCTGCAAATACAATTAATTTATAATAACTTTCGAAATAAAAATATGATTCAGTCCTTCCGAAATGTACTAAAGATTCTCTTTACTTATTAATGTACCTTTAGTACAGAGGAAGCACAATATACCACCCAAAAATTCTTTACCGAGACCGAAAATACAGATTTTAAGGTGCCCTGAACAAAAACAGAACAAGATTTTTAAGTAAAGCAAGTTAACAGAGTTACATCCACTGAAAAGTTCACCATGTATCTTGGATACGTAAATGGTTTCATTGCATAAATGTTTGCTACAGAACGAAAACGTAGCCGATACATAATACGTGGAAAATACAATTTATTGACAATGAACTTCGAAATAAAAATATTATTCATTTGTTTCCAAATGTACTAAAGATTCTCTTTACTTTGTAATCTACCTTTAGTACAGAGGAAGTATTTTATACTACCCAATAAATCTTTTTTGAGACTCATCGGAAAAGGCATATTTTGAGGTTCCCTGAATAAAACAGAACAAGAGAGATGGAAATGGAGCATTCGTTCAAAACTCAAAGTGGTATAAACATCAAATTTGGTCTTAAAATTCGACATCTTCCAGGGATACGACACGATGATTTAAAAAAAATTGCATGCAAGAAATTTCTGTTTATATGGATTTTTTATTTCTCATTTTCTCAAAATGGCTCTAATGATTTTAACTAAAATATGATATGTTTCAAGATGTTTGCGCGACTAGGAATCCATAGCTTAAATTATCTGTGAATCACCCGTGACGTACTTGATTTTGTATGAACTGAGTATACTATACGATAGAAAACACAAAAACTTACAACACAAAAGTAGTGGATATCTCTAAAACATACTGATTTATGCCATAGGTACAATTTATGTAACACTAACCATTTCAGACACATTTATTGCTATTGGTTTGAATTTTCCAATGTTTTATAATACATTTTCTGCAATGCTGTCAGCATTCTTTGTTTCTCGTAATGTCTTGCGAAGTCATCACAACTAAGGTATTCACAGCAGTAAAGCGAAACCAGCAGTTATCACGTGATTTACTCTGCCTGGGATGATACTCTGATGTCTCTGAGTTGCTGAACTGATTCCTATTGGATGGAAGCAACGAACTCTATTGCAGCTAATGAAGGATGCAGATCTTCTTTACTGCTGTGAGCTCCGTAGTTACGGTGTCAGTCTAATTATAAATTATACCAAGTGAATTTTCAAATACAACAAATAACGACCCGCCTTTTAAAACATTTAATCATTGCTTTAGTCTTTTGCATCCCCTTGTACACACAGCAAAACGTGTAAAAAACTTCTGTTAATATTTATCTAGATTAATATCAAGTAGAGAGAAAAATATGTTCTGCAAGCATAGTTTGTATAAAGTTATAATTATACATTTATACATAATAAATCTGGCTGGATACATTCACACGACTTTATAACAAAAATAACACATTTATTACACTATTTACTTAACCTTTTAATGCATGAATTGTTTTGCTACTTATGCCACTCTTGCTGTTATTCATATGCCGGTTTTCATATCTTTTCTGCGATGTCTCAATTGATTCGAATAGCCAATTCAAAGCCGAGCGACTGAGTTCGAATCTCCGCAACTGCAGTCAAATGTGGGAGGGCCCACGTCAGATAATCGCTGTGATGGAACGCGTGGATGTTGACAGGGTATCATTTGAGTGAAGTTGCTTGGATTTTGTCTTTTTATACAAAAAAACCTATATATAATCATAAAAATAATATGATATGCACAATTCATAAGGCTCAAAATTTTGTGTGTAACTGATAAATGCAAGTACAATATTATAATAACAAAAATACTGCACTAAAATATTTCTCAAGCTGAATACAGCCTAAAGTTGCCATACGGCCACACCGTGTATTAAAGGGTTAAAATGAAGCATTTATCCATGTTACATTACTCATTATATGCAGGAATGATTCCAAATTATACAAGAGAATTTAGTTACCTTTGGAAATAGTACTCAACTGTATATTCGTGGCGACAGCACTTTCCGATGCAAAAAAAGGGAGAAACGCAACTTTCAAGCATGAATGTTAGATGATAGTATAGAATATTTCGAAAGTTTCTAACACTGGAAAAGTTTCACACAAATTAGGTACTTTATTGACCTCCACATAACACTTGTCTTTCTTTTAAGAATTCCTTCGAATTCAAAATTGTACAAAATTCAAATTAAGATATAATTTTATTTAGGCCATTTCAAATTATTAAACACATTTTTTGGTGCGATAGAATAACCTTCTCTAATGATCGCAGATTAGTATTAGAGAAAGTAATAAACTACAATATGAATGTCACATAAGATTACTCTTATCTCTTTCCCGGAGAGGCAACTTCACTAAGGGAAGTTTCTGCCAAACGGAGATTTTGTTATTAAATGGTTTATGTGGTTTGTTTGACCTTCAATGCTGACAAAGAATGTTAAAAGCAATAGTTTGGTAGAGCATCTTATGAGTGTTGTAGAGGTCAAACAGAGCTAAGAAACAACAAAGTATCTTTCGAAATCGCATTTCACAGATGAAATGCTAATTGTCATCCGAATTACACCTCTGCCATTTAAAATATGGTGAGAGCTTGCATTAAAAAGCAAGTGCTATAAGCAAAGATGTTAGCTTATTTATCGACGGTAATTCTTGACAATAAAACTGACCACAGAGGTGATCAGTCTTTCTTGACTCTGGCCGAACAAATATAGAGCGCCGCTAAGCAGTGACGCCATACTTAAAAGTTCCTGAATATAGTAAATTAAGACGTATGCTACACTCTGGCTTAAACGCTTTACATAAAAAAACTTACTCATCCTTAACTAATCAGACCATACCGATCCTTAATAAGACTGGTTTTTGGTTACGCGAGGCAAAACCTGAATTCTGACGTCATACACTCTGAAACCTATGAGGACGCATAGGTATGTAAACATACGAGGTGGATCGATCCTCTTTGGTGTGCTTATAAAAGCTAGTACCTTAAGGAAACGCATCTGATATTTGGCAGCACATTTTTGTTTGATTTTTACAGTTTTACTATACATACTTTAATGTTACACAAATAGTATGTTAATATCAACAATTTTGAAGCTATAAAAATACTATCTAATTGGTCCTATACTATTTAGGTAAAGCATACCTTTCAACTTTAAACTGCATCTTTCTCATTTACTTTTCTTTTCAGCATTTTTCAATACCAAAATTGCTCCTCAGCTGACAGTTTATTTATAAGCTTGAAATTTTAGGAGAGCTTAAACAATTAACGAATTTAAAAAACTGTTGAACACTAGTTAAATATTACACAGTTTACTGCAATTAATTCCCTTAACTCTCGTTGGAAATGCTGAATACACTAAAACATTTTCTCTTAAAGTAGTTAAAACTAAGGAATACCTGCACAACAATTCCTTTATACTTCTATCCCAAGTTCAAGTTGAAATTTTGTGAACATTATTATAAACCGCAGAATATAAGGGCCATTTCATATTGAAGTTATCCAAAAAGTCATTAACCATAAATAAAATGTTAATGTCTTAATTACGGTTTAACGTAGCTTGTTGAAATTTTGTGTGCTTTATGTGTTTTGTGCGAGCATATCAAAAAATGGTTGGACTTTTATAGACACATTGCCTTGTTCCTTATATAGGGATTGCCAAATGTTGAATTCACTATTACAGGAATATACCTAAAGGTATTAAAATAGGAGCTAATGCTTGTATGAATTAAACCGTGGGTGACAAGCACATTCTAAGATAGATAAACATTTGAAGTTTTAATTGACGATGGAGCACTATTTATTGCCCAGAAACAAGAACTTCACCTCCTGCCAAAAGTAAATGTGTTGGTTCATGCTGAAATGACACGACAATCAATTGGAAGTGTTCGATATTCACCTCCTGAGAATAATGATGCGTGTAAAGAAGATAAATAAAATAATGATGGGCGAAGGAAGATGAATAACATTGAAAATAATCAGAGAAGAGGGAAAAAAGGCTGGGACATCGTATGAGACGTATTTCCATTATAGTCGTCCTGGAATGAGAGTAGTAAAATTGGGAGAAGACATTCGAGAGAGAAGAGTTCATTCAGAGATCGACAGTAAAACAGGAAGAGGGAAAATTAACAAAGCTAAAATTGCAGGTACCTGTCCATGGGGCCAAAAAGAAAAACACATATACTGAATTTTCAAATAATTGCACATCTTTTATTTTATCTTCATTTTCTTCTTTTAATTATTTCAGAATTATCAATTTTGCTGATGACATTAATAAATCTACATTATTGTGTTCATCTTTTCAAGACGATGAGACTTAGCCATCTGATGAAACGTCCCGTGAGAGCAAATATCTAGTTCAGTGTCAAAGAAAAGGGTTTCAGACAATTACATTGAAAATGAAATGTGTAGTGTTTAATGCCTGCTATTACTACATACGGCGCCGCAGGCGGTGACACTGATGATACATGAGATGAAGATGGAGCACCGGTGGAATGAGATGGCGGGGGAAACCGGAGGTCCCGGAGAAAACCCGCCCCAGCGCCGTGTTGTCCACCACAAATCTCACTTTGCGGTCACCTGGGATCGAACCCGGGCCGCCTTGGTGAGAGCCAAGCGGTCTAACCACTGAGCCACGGCGCGGCCCAATTACATTGAATGTAATTCAAATACTGTGCAATTTCCAGAAACTGTTCCTGTAAGTTAATTTAAACAGACGTGAATGTGTTAAGTGTGCGAGTTTGTCTGTGTCCATGTGTCTGTGAACAGCACAGCCCAAAACGAGATGTTGGTTAAATATCAAAGTTAATATTTAAGTTCAGTTCACCTTCCAAGGATGCGGTAGGACATTTTCAATACTCCCCATTTCAACCTCTCTTATATGAACTATTTTTTGTTATGTTTTACCTTCTCAGAAATGACCAACGATTTTGATTAAAATGCATGTTTAAAATATTTTCATGACAAAGGAAATGCATACCTACTTAAACGTTTTGGGAACACTTCATTCCAAATGAATTTTATATACTTTTTTATTACTTGAGACACATTTACATGTAACAAATGTTAACCAATGTTAAATCTTAAGTTTTTAAATCACCATTCAGTTTTTACTTTCTCTACTACGTAGTTACAGTAAGAGATGGTACTGTATTCCACCAAAAAATTCAATACTGAGATATCACGGAAATCCATGTTTTGAGACTCCCCGAATAATTAAAAAAAAAGCATTTTTAGAAAAAAGGTCATTTGTATGTGAACAGTATACTGAAAAACGAAACGTTACTTAAATACCATATTTAGTAATTAAGTTCACCATCTTCCAAAAATTCGACACGAAGATTTTCAAGAAAATCTCCTTACCCCAGATTATCCTTTATATGGAACATTTTAAAAGATTAGAATTTTCTCAAAAATGGCTCTAGATTTTCATTAAAATACCGTGTGTACTGTCAATTTTCGAGTAACTCTAAGTTCTATGGACCCTGGACTCATCTAAGCATCATTTCACCTTACATTCATCTTCCGATATGACTTAACGTTGGAGAACGTAAATTGCAACAACAAAAAAGTCATACCAAATGAAACTATATCTTGAATTTTCTGGGAATAGCCTTTGATACCCTCTTCATTCTGAATTGCATTTGCATTATTAGTAAACCGTAGGGGATAGACCAAATCTTGCTGTACAAAAAATGTGGATTTCGTTAAAGCAGACGATTTCTTTCTTTAGAGTTAACCATTTCCGAGATATTCCTTGTTATTGGCTTGCATTTCAAAACAATTCTCAAATATAAAGTCGTTATTGTTTTCTTTTGGTCCCTTGGCCATGCAAACAGAACGGAAATAAAGCTATTACATAGCGACCGGCTTTGAATATATTTTACCTGCTATATCTAGTTCTTCTTATATCTCATATACAACGAAATGTATAGTGAAGTTCATATAACAAGCAAGTAACAGAACAACACGCAATTTTACAATAAAAAGAAATTAAAAGCGCTAGCATTAACTTTAAGATAATGTATCTGCTTGCATTGTTGCAGCTACAACGAAACATTTCTGGAAACGTTTAACCTGAGGTAAATAGAACAATAAGTAAAGTGTATGTAAGAATAGTTTGTAGAAGACTGGCTAAGGAAAATAATAAGTAAATGTGACACAAGTTTTTTAAATTCCATTTATAACGTATTATAAATATCTACTGTCAAGTGGAAATTAGGCGATTCTTCTACATAGAAAAAATACAATATGTCTGCTTTTATTTATCTTGGTTATATTTGTCGATAAAGCCAATTAGTCGAGCTAAACTGTCATACAGCTCCTATTGACTTTCTGTGACTGGATGGCGGGACAGAGCCCGTCCAGCGTGGCTAGTGATAACAGAATTTATTACGAAATGTAATCTAGGTTTTAATAAAATCAACAATATTACCTGGTCCAGATCTGTATTAGAGCCCTCAAAATCATTGAGTGGCTTGCATTCAGAATTCACTCGCTCAAATTTTGTACCAGCCAATTTGCATCGTATTCATTTGGTGAAGTCCTTCTTTTTATTAGAAAAGCAGCGAATATTTCGCTAGCGCAACCCAATTTCAAGTACACACTAAAAGAAACAAACCAAGCAAAGGGTACAGGAGGGCGACTGTGCGACTAAGGCCACCTGTCACAACATGCACAGTCGCTTAATCGCATTAAGTTTTGGTCACAAAAACCCACACTCCGATTAAATCAACCGCAACAAAATATATGGCACAGGTAAACAACTGTCCAAATAATGCATCTACGGAACAAACTTTAAAGGCACATCTTCCTAACGTAAATGAATCGTGCAAAGGATTGAAGTGATATCTTAGATTTTCTCTAAATCATACTAAAGAAGCCGCATTAAACATTATCGTAACACTTCATCTACCAAGCGAGAGTAAAAGTGAATAATAAAAAAATTTATTCATATTGCCATTTAATATTTTAAACTTGTGCGATAGGTCGATAACAAAGTCAAGCTGGCTATATATTTACAGGAAAACATGAAAAGAACTATGTAGTGTGATACTCTACATACATTTCAATAGGTAACGTAACGTCTTATCAAATAGCATTTTGAATTTCTTCCAGCGGACTATGTTATTCAGGCGATATCTGCAAATGAAGCGCAATAAAATAATTTCGCGTCTAATCTTAAAACGCTAAAGGAACCTTCAGAAAATGTATTGTATTCGCACTTCATGTTTTTCGTTTAGAATGCTGCAGGAGATTTCAAAAACATAAATTTCTATTTGTCTGGAAGTTTTGACTTGTGCCTAGTGATAAAAGTACATTTACTTCCAGCGTCGTTCAGGTCCGGTTGCCGTATTATGAATGGATCCTGAAATTTTTACAGTAGATTTATTAGTAATTTTACAAGAAAAATCAACTTCTTACCTGATCGGGCGGTACCGTTTCTACCATGCGGGGTTCTCGTTCCATTTCGTTTGCACGTTGTTATCCAAAAGCTGTTGTCATCTCTTACTCCATCCACTTTATTCTTTCTTTTTTCTTTTTCACAAATTATAACACTAAATATTCCACCACTTTCAAAGCACCACCGTAACACATACTTATTTACAAGTCACCATCGCGTACAACAAAGGCAATGCCGCATCACCTTATAATCCAAAACAAATCACTATCAAAATACTGTTGCATAGCAACCACACTGGCGGTGGCAGCAATCACGACCACGGCACACTTTCCAAGATGGCGGCAAACTCAACACTTGTTGCTCTGAGTTGCCGTTTCCAATGTCTCTCACTTGATCGCGCTACGGTCGTCAACAAAGAAATATAACCTTTCTTTTTTTATCTTGCAGAATTCATGAACGGATGGTCCTAAATTCCACCGATCGAAAGGAGAATATTACCGACAGAACTTGAGGGAGATCAGCACAACCTTGGCGGTTACTTGTCGTGCGTGATGATAGCGTGGTACAGAGCCGTCATGTACCTCGAAGCACCTGCTCCAAACACTGGCGGTCTGACTTGCTTGCGGAGAGTTGAGAAAAGCAAGACAGATTTCTGCGGCCGGCGATGGAGTGGAGGGCCTGGCGGTATGCAGGACTTCTTGTGGAGGGGAGGAAACAAGATGGCGCCCCACTAACCTCCGAAGAAAGTGTATGTTGTGGTGAATGTGCGTGTATTTATAAACACGGCACCGAAGTGTAGACGGCGTTGCCACGTTAAATTCTCCCGCCAACTCAACTTTTGAAAAAAAAACCTATTGTATAATTCCTTATACAAGACACTACTTCTTCTCCAATAATTGAAATACACTTCCAGCACAACCTCGTCATTGTCGCTGTCTAAGAAACGTAACAATACTCCCGATGAAGCAGATTGTCCCATTTTGTAGACAAGAAAACTTGCCCAATATCTTTATTGTCTGTGTACTTAAAGAAGGACTCCATTGAACTCCAAAATATTTGGACATTTAATAAAACTGGTCACAGTGTTCTGAAACTAAAACATCTATAAAAAAATCATCAATGTGTGCACTGTGTGTGTGTATGTGTGTGTGTGTGTGTGTGTGTGTGTGAGTGTGTGTGTGTGTGTGTGTGTGTGTGTGTGTGTGTGTGTGTGTGTGTGTGTGTGTGTGTGTGTGTGTGTGTGTGTGTGTGTTAGTGTGACTGGCCGACTCTCTCTGTCTCTTTCTCTGTCTCTCTCCCCCTCCTATATGTGCACAACTCATCGCAAATACCAAGGACTATAAACTTTAATTGTCTTGTTTAACTACGTTAACTTTAATGACAAAGGCTTAAGATTTTCGCAAAATTCTTATCGTTTGTATGGACAAACTTTGTTACTTTTATATGTTTCTCAAAAATAGTTGAAACGAATTTTATCAAAACGTACCTATTTTTGAAACATTCCTCTGTCTCTGCTTCTGGCACTTTCTCAGTTTCTTCCGTTATTTCTCTCCTGAACGTTAAGTTCACTTCTTTCTTTTTCTTTTCTCTCTCTCTCTCTCTCTCCTCTCTCTCTCTCTCTCTCTCTCTCTCTCTCTCTCTCTCTCTCTCTCTCTCTCTCTCTCTCTCTCTCTCTCTCTCTCTCTCTCTCTCTCTCTCTCTCTCTTTCTCTCTCTCTGAATTACTCTCCTTGTCCTTTTCCACCATCTAGCCCCTTCGTTGCCTAAAGCTCGCCCCCCCCCTTCTCTCTTTCTATACAGCGTAGGTACATGCCACTGACAGTTTTGAAAACCAATAATAATTTTCTGAGATTATTTTTTTTAATGTGTAAAATGTTTAATAGCACACAAAGTTATTACCTGTCCTTTATGCTTCAACATCTTCAGTATCAACTGATTTATGAGCAACATAAATAATAGTAAAACAAGATACTTATTAAATATTATAATTTATTAAATAATAGTCCTATCGAAACATTGTAATAACAAAACGTTTTCAGAACATGCTGCTATGAAACATTTCTAAAAGTCGCAATAATAAGTGGTATATTTAGATATTTTTGTATTAATTACCGTCCTTTAGTAAATATCTTTGGTAAAAGTACTGAAAATGTCACTGTCTCATTGTCAGTGCAACGATTCATAACCGATTCGGTATATATATTAATGAGAAGGAAACCAAATAACACTTTTGGTTTCAGTGTAGTCCATTACATATCTTATGTCGCCTCTGTAGCGTTTAAGATGTTTAAGATATACCGAGTCCAAATTAAGGTCAGGACGAGTTATCTGAATATACGGTTGTTTCCGGGGTTTTCCCTTATCCTGAAATATGAATGTCAGGTAACTGTAAACTCTATGAACCAGACTCATTTGATCATCATTTCACCCATTTCATTCATCGTCCGATATTACTTACGCTAATAAATGTTAATAAAACAATAATAATAATAATAATAATAATAATAATAATAATAATAATAATAATAATAATAATAATAATAATAATAATAATAATAATAATAATAATAATAATAATAATAATAATAATAATAATAATAATAATAATAATAATAATAATAATAATAATAATAATAATAATAATAATAATAATAATAATAATAATAATAATAATAATAATAATAATAATAATAATAATAATAATAATAATAATAATAATAATAATAATAATAATAATAATAATAATAATAATAATAATAATAATAATAATAATAATAATAATAATAATAATAATAATAATAATAATAATAATAATAATAATAATAATAATAATAATAATAATAATAATAATAATAATAATAATAATAATAATAATAATAATAATAATAATAATAATAATAATAATAATAATAATAATAATAATAATAATAATAATAATAATAATAATAATAATAATAATAATAATAATAATAATAATAATAATAATAATAATAATAATAATAATAATAATAATAATAATAATAATAATAATAATAATAATAATAATAATAATAAAATCTTACTAAATCATTAACCCCAAATAAAAAATTATGTCATCCACTCATTTTTAGTGAGCAGAGAAAGTCATATGAGTGCTATACACAATTTTGTTTTCCTCGTCATTTTACCACGGCCTTTATGACGAAGAGCTGAAGGCATTCTCCAACTTTTTACTTATGTCCTTCCCCCTCAAGCGAAAAAATAAATTTTATAAAATAAAACGTTTATGGAGCAGCATTTTTTCTCAAACAAGTACTAATCATAGTTTGGTAATTTATTCAAACTTTTATTTATTTCTGCTTTATAATACACAAAAATCTTTGATACTTGCAACTAGAGCATAAAATTACGAGATACTATAGTTTGTAATTGTACGTAATCAAAATATTTTCTAAAATAAAAAGATAATTTAAGGAGAGTTTAATAATTATTTTCCTGAGTAAATTTCCGCGTTTAATCACAAGAGCTAAAGGTAACCTCGATGTTCTATTCGTTACTACAGAAGTTAATCTATTAAAACTGCATGCTTCAGCAGGAAACACGAAGCGTTCCCGACAGTGAAATATACATGCGTGGTGACAGTAATGAAATTTGTGTAAATTATATTTTATTATAAAGTATACTCCATAGATTTTATGTTTAAATTAATTTAGAAGAGCTTCAAATTTTATATCCAAAATGATATTTCTACAACTCTCCTCTTATGGAGCGCACCCACATTTTGGAAGAACACGCGCTTGTGGTTACAATAAGAAAGAACGTGAAGGTGATAAGCGGATCTCGGATTTTAGATAAAAACTAATCTTTGCCTCATGATATATAGAAAATAAAAGTTTATACGTATATATACTAAAAAGGAAATTGTGTTCGAAAAAGGTGGTCCTATACAACCTAAAGATATCTAATTTCACGTTAGAGACTATTTTTACCCAATTTAGATATAAATGTAAAATGGTTGGAGAGGATTTATACGGCAGTAGTATAAAATAGAATGTTACCTGGATCAGAGGTATGGGGAATAGATGAGGCTTGGAGAGAGACTGATAGAGTGCATAGATCCTTTTGTAAATACATATTGGAATTACCAATAGCATCACCTAATGGGGCAGCACAATTAGAACTAGGCAGGCATTCTACTAAAATTAAAATCTTGACAAGGGCAATGAAATATTTATACAGAATCACTAACTTGGAAGATGGCAATATAATTAAAGAATGTTTTCATATTCAAAAGAGAAGTAACTGGAATGGGTCTTGGGCACATAAAATGTATGACTTATTGAAGCAGATAGGTATGGGTCATTCTTGGATAAATGCAGAGTATGGGTATAGAGGCTTCTGGAAAGAAGTTAAGCTAAGATTAGAAGATATTGACAGACAAGACATTTTTGCCAATACAAGTGACAAAAGCTCACTGAGATTATATAGAGAAATAGAAACAACCTGGGGGAGGGAAGGATATATAGATATATGTAGTAAGTTAGGGCGAGAAGGTTTTGCTTGGGCGAGAACAGGAGTGAGAAACTTGAAAGGTATAGGTCAAGAGAGGGAGCTAGATAAATGTCCATTGTGTGGAGAAGAGAATGCAGATTTCCATTGTATATTAAATTGTAGTCAAACAAAAATATGGAGAGAGCAGGCTTGGCTACGTAAATGGGACAATTTCGGGGGGGGGGGGCTGAAGTAGTAATTAGAAAAATGTTGTCAGTAAAAGGAGAAAAGAACAGGAGAAATATAGGGAATTATTTAGGGAAAGTTAAAGAGAGATGGCTAAGAACAATTAAGAGAAAAATGTAGGGTGGGATAGGTGAAATGGCAGAAAGTGTAAAAAGGAGTAGAGGGCCTCTAATACACAAAAACCTAGGGTTAGGTGTATGGGGACTGAATTACTATTCAATGGTGGGCAACATGATAACATGATAGGATTTTCAGGATTTAGGAATATATGGCATATTTCAGTATGGATTTTATAATTGTAATCTTGATTTTGTATTTCCATTTGTTGATGTAAAAGGAAATAAATTACTATTACTATTACCTAATTTTACATTTTTCAATTTATTAATTTGGTAATATGGAAACGCTGTGTAAGCGTGTATGCCAGTCGTGTCTTAACAACCTTGGACAGCATCTTGCTGTAGTAAGCTATCACCCGCTCATGGCGGTCCTGGACTTGGGATAGGACGCCTCCATGCAATGGTCGCTGGCGTCAGTGTCCACAATGAAGGCGCCACCTGGTTGTGGGAATCCCAAAATTGGAGCACTGCAAAGTGTATTCCTCAGCTGCTGGAAAGCGACTTCGGCATCCTCTGTCCACACAAAAGGCCGGTGTTCTGCCGTCAGGCGGGTGAGGGGTTTGGCGGTGTTGGAGAACCCCTATATGAACAATCGTAGTGAACAATGCACAGTTTGTCTCGTCTATTCATTAAAATATGAGATTTCAGAGCGAAGACAGTGCATTTAGTGGAAAGTAAAAAATGCCTGAAGTATTTCTGATTCGGCAATGAATAAAAGAATCTGCTAGTTTCTGAAAATATGAAAGAAATATTCACTGTGATGTGTGCTATAAAGAGGTGAGTACATTTTATAAATCTGTATTATCTACTTAGCATTGCGTTAAGAATTATCAAACTTGTAGGATACTCCATGTAGTACTTCTGACTGAATAATTCGGAAAAAGTTTTATTTTTATAAATTTCACATTAAAGGAAACTGCGAACGCTTGCTGAAAGAGCTACCGTATTTTGCTAAGTACATTTCATTCATAAACGTTTCATGAAATGAATTATATTTTATTGTTTCTTTTAGGTACGTTGTAAATTAAGGTCACATTTAACCCAGCACGTGAGAGGAGCTAAGCACCAATCACATTTACAAAAGAAATCAAATCTTAAACAAACGTTCATGAGCACTCAACAATCAAACGCAACAAACAAAAATTAATTTCATTCAGTTTTGTGTCGAGCCATTGTTATAAGAAAACATTCCGTTCGTTACACCTGAAAGTAGCCAGTTCAAAATTTTTCTATAGAGAAATACTGTTACCGCATTCCATGAGAATGTACATTGAGAAAGAACCATTTACATACTTTATATGAAGAAACATTAAGTGGGGAAGAGAAAATATAGTTGAATCATACATATGGATCTCTGTCAGTGATAGATTAGATCAATGTGTAGCCAATCTAATTCTTGGAATATTAGATCCTGACGCGCCATCTGCAAGCAACTAAAAAAGACTAACCTGGAAAGAGTTGCCCACTTTGTTAACAATGTTCTTAAAACACGTTACCCCAACAATCTAAATGAAAAATAAAGTGCCAGTTATCTACACTGATGCAACTGCTTACATGATTAATGTCATTAAATGCCTTTTTACACTGCCTTGCTTCATATTACTTGTCTTGCCTGTGCCATGAATCGCATAGCTGAGACGATACGTCTTGAATATCCACAAGTGAATATGCTAGTTTCCACAATTAAAAACGTTTTTATTAAAACATGTACAAGGATCCAATTATTTTGAGGAGAACTTCCCTATTCTTAACTGCTGGAGCCCGCCTCGGTAGCGTAGATGATAGCGTGTCTGCCTTACGTTCAAGAGGCCCCGAGTTCGAATCTCGGTCAGGATGAGTTATACGGTTAGGTAAGGGGTCTTCCTTATCCTGAAAGAGGAATGTCGGGTAACTCTAAGTTCTATAGACCCTGGGCACATTTGAGCATCATATTACCCACTTCATCGTCCCATATAACTTAAAGTTATAGGACGTACATTAAAAAAAAAAAAAAAAAAACATTACCCGCTGGGGAACATGGTTACAGACCGTGGAATATTACAGCAGTCATTTGAAGGACATTAAGAACAATGTTTTGGAACTGAGGAAGGATACATTGAGCACTACTTCAGCTAAAGAAATTCTTCAAGACCCAACAATTTCTGCATGATATTGCATACATGAAATTACATTATGTATTACTGGTCCCCACTATTAAAGCTCTAGACTAGAATCTTCAGATTTTAGTTATCATTAATACACCACCATCGACGTTATAGTTACCAATACTACATTTTTCCATTGTCACCAACGCCATTCCTTTATCACCATCTACATTATAACCAAAACATCACTAATCTTCATATTCACAGAAGCTGTTTCGTTTAGTTTGTCACAGCCAGACATCCGATTTCTAGTTACCAAAAATCTTAAACTAGGTACCTAAAATCGGTTCTATCATAAATCAAAATAGGTTCTAAAATTTATAAAAATAGGCAAACAAAAATGACATTATTTTATTTACCATTATACTAAATTAGCCGAAACATTTGCCATCCTGTTTTTGTGCATGTTCATAAATAGAATAAGGGTAAGCAACACCTTTCCTAAGTTTTCCATTGTGAAACTGAATCACTTGTCAGATAACATATAAGCCGAAAAGGCTTGTTGGTATTTGACGCAAAAGAACAGCACATTCATGTTCAGCTATTTTACCAGACAAGTTGTCAGCAACTGTGTGGAGAACTGTCAGTCCTTTTTTTTTTTTTTTTTTTTTTTTTTTTTGTCAATATAACCAGAAACAAAGGAATCTCTTCTATCAATCCCAGTTGGGGAAGACGGACTGAAGTCGAAGGTCTGGTGGTAATAAAATAAACAAAACAGCTTCTGTGAATATGAAGATTAGTGATGGTAGAGGTAGTTTTGGTTATAATGTAGATAGTGATAAAGGAATGGCGTTGGTGATAATGGTAAAATGTAGTATTGGTGAGTATAGTGGCGATGCTGGTGTCTTGATGATAACGATGATATGCGAGATGAGAATAAATATTAACCAAAAGATGATTCGAGAAGAATGAGACGGAGAGAAGGCAAGGAGAACCTTGTATAATCTGTTTTATAATTAGTCTTTTTTTTCTTTTGTAATATTTATTAGATCGGTCAGCAATAATACATGCTTTGCAGATCTGAGAAAACAGATACAAAATAATTATTAACATTGTAGAGGTAGGACAGTGTGCCTCCTCTGAACCAAAAACAAATGTGTTATTGCACTAATACAAATGTGATACTGAACTAATAAAATGGTATACATAATTCAATAGTGAGAATTTATACAGCAGAAAAGACGAATAGAAAAGCAAATGTGGAACAGTAGATCATACAGAAGTAGAAGTGTCATCGCTGTAAAGCAGGTCCTGTGGTAGTCGTCGCTTCAGTCGCGTTGGCCGGCGACTTCGGTCGCCGATGTTATACGTCACAGCTCCTGGAAAGTGGCGTAGAAGAAGCGTCGAGCAATCTGTCGCATGAAATGGTGGAGAGGAAGAAGTACCAGCTCGTGATGCAATAATTAATCTGAAAACGCAACTAAGGCGTTCACAGCAATAAAACAAAATTAGTTCTTATGTTATTTACTCTACGTGATGTCTCTGATTGCCTAAAGTTAGATGTGAATCAATGCCTACTGGATGGAAGTGGGATATCAGTCAATGAACGATGTGGTCGCATCCTTGTGTAGAGTTCGTGGTTGTTCGAATCACTTCTATTAAAATTACTATGACGGACATAAGAACTGCTTAGGAATTACAGTAAGAGTGGCATGTGTAGCGAAATAATTCATACAATAACGGTTTAACCTCTCATGACAACCTTCGAAATTCTGATTAGTTGTGGAACAATCATGACCGATTTTTTGTTTTTGTTTTTTGTTTTTAATTTACGTCCTCCAGCATTTAGTCATATCGGACGATGAATGAAATGGATGAAATGATGCCCCAATGAGTTGGGGGTCCATGGAGCTTATAGTTACCCGACATTCGTCTTTGAGGATAATGGAAAATCCCGAAAGAAACTTATCCAGGTAACCTACCCTGAGCGAGATTCGAACTCGGGACCTCTTGAACGTGAGGTAGACACGCAACCATCTACGCCACCGAGGCGGGCTCATGACGATGATTATAGGTCAGAATGCATTACGAATTTTTTAAATAATGGCACTAGATGAACATTCTGTTCATTTTTTTTTTTTTCGGTTGCATATGTCATTTAATAACATAAGACCTACATAGTTTTCAGACAATGTACATGTCCTTAACATATATCTACGCATAATGAACTTGAGGTCAAGCTGATGAATATGAAGATTCGTCAATCCAGCCTTAGAGTACTAGAGAGGAAGCCGAATTTCGGAGTCTCTCAAGCACACGCACAAAACGGAAGGAACATTATGGCACATAAGTGGCAGCTGCTACTAGGAAACCAACCCGCACCTGTTCAGCCCTAGTGTAAAGGTGGATCACCTGCTAACACATTTCTAATTATCCATAACACATTCTTGGAACAAGTATGCGGTCCAACTCAGGCTGTAGTGGCGTGACTGTAAGCACTGTGCATTTCTATGGACTCTTTTCTGTCTGAAACAAGGTTGTTGAACTATGCATCTGTAGCTTTAAGAAAACTAGACATAACACTTGGGAGTGTGGGAATATTATATCGCGATAGAGTGGCAGGTGCATTACTACAGTATGAAGAAGTGGTGAAAAGTCTATTACGTATTGCAGACACATGTGTTGCACACTAGTTTATACTATCATGATGTTATTCTGAATCAGTTAATAATAAAAATTTCTAATGATCTTATCCCTCGTGTCTCGGATTTGGTAATGCAATGCTACCATTTAAACAGCTATAACTAATGCAATTAATAAAATACTGTAAGTGCGAGGCTTGAGTCAGTTGTTTGATGGGTGATGGCGTGAATCAAATCGAAAACGGATTGTTAAAATATAATATGGACAATAATAGACATTTGTAGAGCAAGTTGAAGTCAAAGGTGTGCATAATGAAGATGCAGTTGTTGAACAGGTACGAAAAATTGGGTTATATCGTATTTCTCGTCCTAATGTAAATTATATTGCATGTTATTTCAGCTACTAAATTTATACTCCTAGACATGTGACTCCTTGGTAACGAATTGCATTGGAATTACAAATTTTCTTCTATAAATATCATCGAGAAGATCTAAAAATACACAATCATGAAAAAAAAAAATAGGAAAGCAGGGGAGATTGCTAAACAAGTATCTAAAGGGATGAACGATTAGTTGAACATTCAAAACTTACGGCCATGACTTGCTGGAACGGGCAGGACAGATAATTTCCCAAGAACAACAACAAAAACAACAACAACAACAATAATAATAATAATAATAATAATAATAATAATAATAATAATAATGATGATGATGATGATGATGATGATGATGATGATGATGATGATGATGATGATGATGATGATGATGATGATGATGATAATAATAATAATAATAATAATAATAATAATTATTATTATTATTATTATTATTATTATTATTATTATTATTATTATTATTATTATTATTATTATTATTATTATTATTATTATTGTTATTAAACAATATCAAGCTTCAAAAAGTTTTCATCAACTGTAACAAAAATTAATTAAGAAGAAAAGGAACAGATGTAAAACCGAATATAGATTTATACAAATTACCACTGTTTTCTCTCACTTTTCCTTGATTGGTTTATGTGCCTTAGTTCGCTGATGGGAAGCTATTCCGGGATAAGGGACTAGGGGAATGTATCTTTATTAGTAAGTCAACCGTAGGACTAAATGGAATTGATGAGAGTTTATCTGCTCTCATGGGTTGTTTACTGCTGTGTTTATTGCGGTTCACTCCAGAGACTTTAATTTTTTTTATTGACAAACATGATTGTGTGTATGTCTTTGCATGAAGACAGTAAGAGATGTTTGCTTTAAATAAGTTTGCCCCGTATCTCTAAACGCTCACATGACCTAATCATCTCTCATTGGCTGTTGTCGTGGTATAGGCTGTTGCGCTGTAAAAATGAGTTCGTTATTTAACTTGATATATCTTAATATGTTCGAAGAGAATTATCAAATTTATATTTTCATAACCGTATGAAATAAATATACTGCGCAATAGAGTTAATTTATCTGGAATTCATGTTAATTCTTAACACGGAATAAACAGGAGGACCTTTGCTTCAAACCCGCCTTTCGAGATGGCTGACGATAGCAGGTGCGTTTATCGGTGTTGGTGACATATTTGTTTATGACAATTATTGCTGTTCTTGCTTTGAGCTGGATTTTTCGCACTTTGCACCGCCTATGGCGCCGAAAACATTAGCCAATTAGGGTAAAGGGGCAGGCAGTAGCACACGAAGGGATACATGTCGGGCGGGCAAGGCTATTTGAAACAAAGATTAGTGCATTCCTACTGCTATCATTCATGTCATCTGCTCACGCAGATATGTTATGTGGTTTTTAATTAGTTTATAATCAAGCTTACAACATATTCGGTCATGGTCTGTAAATTTCTCTTGTGGATACGCTTAAACATTTTAAAGAACTCTCTCCTGTTTATTTTGTGTCGCGAAAAAAGAGGTAGGTGAAAACCACGGTCTGTGAAAAAAGTGATTTAACCTTCACAACAGATACTCGGAAGTAAAGTATGGAGTGGTTTAGAAATTCAAGTACCTACGTGAAATTGTAGTCAGTATCATTTATTCTACTTTCATGTCACGGTTTCCTTTTCATAATTTCCTTTCATTTCATTTATTTATAATCTTTCAGCTATTCAATCAGGTTTATGGTGCTTGCTAGACAGCTGGTACGGATGCTTGCGCAGTTCTCGACGCTGTGTGGCGTTACGTGGTTGCTTGTCGATACCAGACCTGCGCCGGGATGAAGAAATCGCAGCACCCATTGTGGACTAACGTGCATCTATGTGACCTGTCTACTGCAACGCTGCGGTTCCCTCACTTCATCCCTTCTTCCGGAGGGTTGTGTGCGTGAGTTCCCCCTCCGTGCATACCCTTTACTTTTTGCTCTTTCTATAACCAGAGAAGATCTAAGAAGGAATGCTGACATTGGAACTGTAACTTGTTGAGAGAACAGATTTTGGACAATGAAAGCACCCTTTGACTCACTTGCAGCAAGCGTATCGACAGAACTCGCAAAAACACTGTTATCTTATCTTACAATTACATTTAATTGAAAAGTGCTTCGATTAAAAATACCACATTCCATTATACTTTCTCCAGACTCTGGCCTGATAAAATTATACGTATATTACTGATCATTTGGGCATGTTTAAAACGGGCTTAATATTAATTTTATTATTTTTAACAATTCTCATACCGAATTCTCTTCCTCGCGTGTATGCGAGCTTCTTCTCTTTACCCAAGTTTCATCATTTGCTCCAAATGATGCCCGTGTGTTCTCAGAATACCATTACTGTCTGTTAATTTTTCACCATTTTTCTTAAGCCTTTATTTTACACAAATCCATGATACTTATTCTAAGACATCTAATGTTTCGGTATGCGTAACCATCATGAAGTGCTCCTGGTGTTTCCCGATCACTTTCAGTACAATATAAGCGGAGAATTCTGTGTTTCAAGTAATATTTATCAATACAGAGTGTGTACTCAAATAGCAGTACACAAATTAGAAGAAATAGCTAGAAATTACAACAGAGAATTTCAGAGACGAAAACAAAAGTGATTGCTTTCCAAGGGACAAACCACTTAAGATGTAAAATAGTAATTAGTATATTAGTCAACGAGACTATAAAGGCAGTCATTAAAACGCGAGCATTATTGTTAACCGAACGAGCGAAACGAAACCTGGTATTAATAATTATGATACGAGCGTTTTAATTACCATTATAGTTAATTTCCATACGACTGTTTGTGCTCGATCATATATGTAAATGAAAGGTTTCATTTCAAAGTATTCATTTCTGGTTTGAGTGATATGTTACAATCGTGAGACGTAGTACGTAGTACGCAAGCGCAGAAATTTCCCTATAAACAGCTTTTAACGTGTGACACAGTTTAACCTAAAAGTATAGACAAACTGGAACAAATTGAATTTATTGAAATATCATTTGCAATTAATGCAAATAATAATATGAAGAGAACTGACTTTATTTCCAATATAGGTTATATAGTGTATAATTAGTGAAATGAATTTGCAGAAATGAGCTTCGTTGAATAGTTGAAGTTGAAGGTGAATTGATGTTAATTTGGGTGCTTTCTTTTTCTACTGATTTTAGTATTGTGTTGGAAATTTCAATTTTATTTTGCACTGATTCTTCAATATATCCTTCTGCGAAGTTGTATTTCTTCGAAATGCACTAGGAATAGATTTTCTGAAAACGAATTTATACCTTTTGATATGCTCCAATCCATGAATTGTGAATAGAATTTCTCTTATATCTTTCTTGACTTTTGCGGCATCAGGTTATTGGTAACATTGAGTTCTTTTGCCGTAATTTCTGGGGGTGTAAGTTGAATGTCACTGTTATTAGTGTCAGACATTTTGACTTTTTTGTAAACTGGCGCTGGTAACGTTGTCGATCGAAGCGAGAGTAATCGATATTTGCACTTTCAGGTGGCGTGGCCACGTCTGATAGGTCGAATACCAATACTTTAATGAAAGGTGTACTTTAACGAGGCCTATTAAAGTACTGCTATCAGTCTTATAAATACTAAAGTTTGGAATGGTCAAGCATGAAAATAATAAAATAATAGAACAGGTAAATAATTTTAACTGACTGGGTTTAATGTATCCTACTGACAAAAGAATGATATTAACATAAAAATAAGCAGATTCTATAGCATGAAGAATAAGAAGAACACTGAGAAATAAAACAACTCAATCAAAATTCTATACAGCTATGATAGTTCCCGTGTTAACTTATGTCTGTGAGAAATGGACATTTATAAGATCAGATAGAATCAGTGAAATGAAATACGTTCTGTAGCGGGATATATACTTTTAGATACAACATATAATGAGGATTTAGAGCAGAATTAAACATATGCAACTTAAACAACAGAATACATCAAGTTATAAATAACAGGTTAGACCATATAGGAAGGATGCCACAAAATAGATTACCACAGGTTACTTCATTACCAACCTTTGGATAGAAGAAGTGTTGGACGTCCATGCACCAGATGGATAAACTCGATCTCTTGATGTGGAAACAGGGCAAATGTCTAAATTCATGAAGTAGTAGTAGTAGTAGTAGTAGTAGTAGTAGTAGTAGTAGTAGTAGTAGTAGTAGTAGTAGTAGTAGTAGTAGAAAAAGAAGAAGAAGAAGAAGAAGAAGAAGAAGAAGAAGAAGAAGAAAAAGAAGAAGAATTCTATAGTCAAAACCGCAAGGATATGTTCATTTATACACGTGTTAGTTGGCATGAAGTGTGCGATACCGGACCGGATACAAACTCTGACCACTTATTTTTTTCAACATCCGTTTTGGCAGTTTTATTTGCTGACCGCTTTTTGCACTACGTACATACATTAAATAATATAATTGTATTCCACCAAAAAGTTCGACAGCAAGATTTCTCTGGAGTAGCCTGAAACCGCCAAAAAGCAGATTTATAAAAATACCCGCGGGTGCATGCGCATGTGCGCGCGCTTGTAAACAGCATAACTCAAAAAATAAAAGTCGGTTAAATGCCACACTTGGTGTTTAAGCATCTTCCAAGGATCGACACGACGTTTTCTAGGAAAATCCCTAAATATAAACTACTCTTAAAATGAAACATTTTATTTTCTCAAAAATGCCTCTTACGATTTTGTTTAAAATAGCATTGGTTTAAATATTTTTACTGCTAATCATATGTATATCTTGAATTTTCTTTAAAAAAAAAAAGCCTGTGAATTACACTGTATTCGGAAGAAAATTTGCAAAACAATATTAAGCGATAAACGGAAATGTGGGTAGAAAAAATGAGATCTCTTTAAGAACCCAGAATGTATTTAAAATATCATTTTTTGTGGCATAATGCATTTCCGAATGTGTTATCATTGGTTCTACTCATTCAGTACTTAGTCATTCTTTTGTCGATGATCAGATGTTTTTTGCTATTACAAACACAATTTTAAAGCCATATTGTAGGGTCAGTTCGTAAACATTTGACTTATTGTTACCTTTAAGGTCATATGTAATGCAGCTATCTGTGCAAAGGTTTATATGAAGTAGCGAGAAACATAAGTTAACGTAAGAGTACGTTGTATACCCGCTAATAAAACGAGAAAAAGTCAAGTGAATGTAAGTCATCAGGGGTTTTCATGTATTCCTTTGTTTGAATTACTCCACTGGCATAAAATATTATAGTGCAAGTCTAACAACTGTAGTCATTTTGACACAAAAATACGCAGCGACAGTGGAATGCTTAGATGTTATCGTGGCCTCAAAATATTTCAGTGCAGGGTAGTTTTACCCTTTCCAGTCAATGTATAACAATGTCTGCATAAAAAGAAGAAAGAAAAGTAGTCAAAACATAAAAGTGGCCTTTGTGATAACGGGAGCCAGCCTCACCTCACCAGAACAAACAAAGCTTTAACGCTTGGCTACGTACTCAAGAGAAGCATGCCATGTGAAAGTGTGCCCATGCACGCTAATAAGATTCGCTTTACAACCTGCTTCCTATGTTCCTTCCTAGAACTGAATACAGCCAGCTTCTTGTCATTATTAAACTAAAACGGTGAGCCCGAAAATGATTCAGATTTTTTGGACTATGTAAACTAATATCTTTTACTTCGGGTGTATTGTTCCTTTAACAGCTTTTATTGGCCCATAAATCCTAGCAATCCTTTTTTTTGGGGGGGGGGGGGGATTGTCAAGGAATAATCCTCATAGACTACATGGAAAAAGGCAGAACCATAACTGGAGCCTATTATGCTTCATTGTTGGAACGTTTGCAACATGAGTTGAGTGAAAGGAGGTCGAGATTGAAACGCAAGAAAGTGCTCTTTCACCAGGATAATGCAATAACGCACACATCAGCAATCGCAATGACGGAAGTGCAGGTGTCGGGCTTTGAATTGGTTCCTCATCCACCTTATTCACCGGACCTAGCCCCAAATGGCTTCTTCCTGTTCCCAAACTTGAAAATTTGGCTTGGTGGTAAGAAATTAAAGAAGAAAATGAAGAAGTGATAGTCACCGTCAAAGAGTATTTTACAGACCCTCACGGAACCTATTTTTCCGACGGGATGAAAAAACTGGAACAGCGCTGGACCAAGTGTATAGCCATCAAATGGAGTCTATGTCAAAAAAATAAGTTGAGATGTTCACGAAAAAAAAAAAGCTTGATTTTTTACCAAAGTTATCAAACGACCCTCGTAGTAGAGAAAGCAAAGAAGTTAAGAATTTAAAACGGCATACCTACCAATCACACATATGCGTTATTACGAAAGACTGGAGTCTGATATCATCATTCTTTCATCGTGATTCACGAGGATTTCAGTGACGAGGTCAAGGAAGATGCCTGGGTTTATGTAACTCTCTCTCTCTCTCTCTCTCTCTCTCTCTCTCTCTCTCTCTCTCTCTCTCTCTCTCTCTCTCTCTCTCTCTCTCTCTCTCTCTCTCTCTCTCTCTCTCTCTCTCTCTCTCTCTCTCTCTCTCTCTCTCTCTCTCTCTCTCTCTCTCTCTCTCTCTCTCTCTCTGTCTGTCTGTCTGTCTCTCTCTCTCTGCCTTGATCTATAATTAAAAGGTCTTTTGTATAAAGAAACTTTTACTTCGACATGCGCTCTTATTATCTCAGAGAATTGTTGGAACTACACTCTTTAACCTAAAAAGCTTTCATTTTCCTTAGTAATGTTGTTTAAAAATGTACTCATCGTGAACGAAATCAAAGTGGATTGTCGATGTATCGTTAAGTTGTAGAGGAAGATGTACAGCCTTTTGCAACAAATGTTACGCATGAGGGCGGTTCAAAATAGATGGAGTTGCTAAGGCAAGATGGTGTTGCCATCGTGTACTGCCATTTGTCAGACGTTACCAAAACAAATGCAGTACTGATACATAGGTTAATTTGAATTTGGTAGGCATTTCAGTTAGTCGTTCTTCATGTTTTCACTAAAATTGAAAAATTGCAGAATCGTTCAGTACATTGCCTATTACTTTTGGAGGGGAAAACGTGCATTTTGGAGTCCTTTTGTCATCTATGATAACGGTTAGATACAGTTGCAACAAGCTTAAACGTGATCGAAAATCTGTTTTGATGAGAAGTACCCTGAACTCCGGGCAGAGGTGCTTACCGAGGAAGTCATTAAGAAAATCCAAAATATGATTCTTGCAGATCATGGAACGAAAGTTCGCGAAATGGCAGAGGCCATAGATGTGTGGACGGGAAGAGCAATTCATATTTCGCATGATAAGCTGAGGATGATACTGTGACTTTGTGGGTTCGTGAAATGAAAAGTCCAATTACACAAACTCAACAATGTTCTTTATTTCTACCGACTTACAGTTTAACACTTGCCAATTACACAGAATTACGTGCTGCACACAATTACAATTCACCAGTTCGTCCGTTACAATTTCTCTTGCACTAGTAATTACGGACAATACTCCGATGCACGTACACAGTCTTCTCGTTCCTTAACACGGCGCTCCTTCGTTAGCACGTCAAACACTGACTCACTCCCCCTTGCACGACGTGTCGCTTATATAGGGTCCGCTTGCCGATCTAAAAGGTTCTCGATTAGATTGAATGTCCCGTAATTTCCAGACCCTAGGAGAAGGGTAAAGAGACGGCTCAGGGGCCCGACATCCCTCTCCTAACCATCCCTTCAGTTAGTGACAGGAGACAAATGAGTGGGCGTGGCGTGGCCTCCGGTCCCTTCTCAGCTGTTGTTTGTGGTGCTTCCCGATAATTGGGTGACACTGCTCCCTCCTCAAAGCTGGTCGTCCCGAACAGCACCATCATAAAGGGCTAGACGATCCAGGTGTACCACCAACATCTTCCCTCGGGGAACCTTCTGGATGCGGTAGACCACGTCGTTAATCCTCTTCACCACCCGGTACGGTCCTTGCCATGGCTGCTGGAGCTTCGGGCAGCGTCCCTTGGTCCGGGTAGGACGGTACAACCAGACCAGGTCACCTTGCTGGAACCCTTGGCTGTTGGCTTGCCTGTCATACCTGGTCTTCATGCGGTCGCTCGCCTTCTGGATGTTCTGGCGAGCCATCTCGTGCATGTCGTGGAGATGGTCCACCAAGTTCTCCACATATTCGGTCGCTGGCTCTTTCGCTTCCGGAGGGCTTCCAAAAGCCAGGTCACAATGGAGGCGTAACTCTCGGCCGAACATTAAGCTGGCTGGCGTCATCCCAGTTGTGTCGTGTGTAGACGAGCGATAGGCCAGCAAGAACAGTGGCACCTTGACGTCCCAGTCTCGCTGATGGCTGGCCACGACCTTCCTCAGGTATTCCTCTAAGGTCTTGATGTACCTTTCGACCATGCCATCCGATTGGGGATGTAGAGGCGTAGTGCGAGTCTTGTTCACCCCAAGCCTTTGTAGTGCCTCCTTCATTAGGTTGGACTCAAAGTTGGTACCCTGGTCACTGTGTAGCTCTAACGGCACCCCAAATCGACAGAACACTTGCTCCACGAGGCAGTCTGTGATCGTCTTTGCCTCTTGGTTTGGGATGGCATACACCTCCGGCCACTTGGTGAAGTAGTCCACGACCACCATTAGGTACTTGTTGCCTCGGTCGGAAACTGGGAACGGTCCAGCAATGTCAACGGCGATCCGTTCGAATGGCGCTCCGACGTTGTACTGCTGCATGCGACCCCGGCTCCTAGTCTGGGGGGCCACGACTCGCCGCGCACACGTGACACTGACGGCACCATCTCTCAGCATCTGCTCGGAGTCTCAGCCAGTAGTAGCGCTGCCGTAGTTTGTCAATCGTTCGGTTCGCTCCCAGGTGTCCTCCCGAAGTACCGGCGTGCACTTCCTCCAGGACTTCCGGGACCTTACTCCGGGGAAGTACCAACTGCTCTCTCTGCGTCTTCCCATCGGGTGATTCCCATACCCGGAACAGCACGCCCTCTCTGGTCTTCAACGAGTCCCATTGGGCCCAGTACGACTTGTAGGTGGCGCTCCTCGGTGCGATGTCCTCCCAGGTTGGTCTCATCCCTGCCTCCACTTCCCTCAAGAGTGGCCGCAAGTCTGCGTCCGCCAGCTGCTCCCTCCTCAGGCCTGCGCTATCCCAGCCTTCAGCAGGCACTGCCACAACTACTCGGACTGCTGCGGCACGCTCCTTCTCTTCCACTCTTGTGCACTGGCCGCACTCTTCTTGACAGGGTCTTCGGGACATGGCGTCTGCGTTACCGTGGCTCTTCCCTCTACGATGTTCCGAGGTGAAGTCGTACTCCTGCAGCCTCTGGACCCAACGTGCTGTCTGGCCTTCCAGGTTCTTAAAGCTCAATAGCCAGGTTAGGGCGAAATGGTCAGTCCTCAGGTGGAATGGCTGACCGTACAGGTACTTGTGGAAGTGCTCCAATGTCTTTATTACCGCCAGTAACACCCGTCGGGTGACGCAGTAGTTCTTCTCTGCCTTGGATAGCGTCTTGCTGTAATAGGCTATCACCCGCTCATGGCCGTCCTGGATCTGCGATAGGACACCTCCAACGCAATGGTCGCTAGCGTCGGTGTCCACCATGAAGGCGCCACATGGTTGTGGGAGACCCAAAACTGGAGCACTGCACAGGGTTTCCTTTAGGTGCTGGAAAGCGTCTTCGGCGTCCTCCGTCCACACATAAGGTCGGTGTTCCTCTGTCAGGCGGGTGAGGGGTTTGGCGATGTTGTCGGCCTTTTCCTCTAAATCATTAAGGCGGTCGTCTACTTGGCCCATCCGCTTGCCCAGATTCCTGACGTCATCCCTCACGCCGGCCAACCGTTCCTCAAATTTGGCGGCGAGAGCCTCGTTCGCCACCTTCATTTCCGTGGCCAGATGGTCGTTCGCTGCTCTCATTTCTGTGGTTAACTCGGCCTTCATTTCTTCCATCTTCTCGGTGATGTCGTTAGCCGTCTTCATTTGTTTCAACTCTGCGGTGATGTCGTTGGCCGTCTTCATTTTTTTCAACTCGGCGGCCAGGCTGTTATTTGCCGCTTCTGTTTTTGCAGCGAGGTTTTCATTTGCCGTCTTCATTTCTTTCAGTTCCGCTAAAATCTTTTCTAATGCTGCCTCCGTTGTGTTATGTCGCACTCCTGACACCAATTGTGACTTTGTGGGTTCGTGAAATGAAAAGTCCAATTACACAAACTCAACAATGTTCTTTATTTCTACCGACTTACAGTTTAACACTTGCCAATTACACAGAATTACGTGCTGCACACAATTTCAATTCACCAGTTCGTCCGTTACAATTTCACTTGCACTAGTAATTACGGACAATACTCCGATGCACGTACACAGTCTTCTCGTTCCTTAACACGGCGCTCCTTCGTTAGCACGTCAAACACTGACTCACTCCCCCTTGCACGACGTGTCGCTTATATAGGGTCCGCTTGCCGATCTAGAAGGTTCTCGATTAGATTGAATGTCCCGTAATTTCCAGACCCTAGGAGAAGGGTAAAGAGACGGCTCAGGGGCCCGACATCCCTCTCCTAACCATCCCTTCAGTTAGTGACAGGAGACAAATGAGTGGGCGTGGCGTGGCCTCCGGTCCCTTCTCAGCTGTTGTTTGTGGTGCTTCCCGATAATTGGGTGACAATACAGTTGTCGGCCCAATGTTTGCAGCGTTTGGACAACAGTGACTGCGACTTTCAAGTTCGAGACTATTAAGTGCAATTCGGACATTTTGCAACGAGTTGTTACTTTCAATGAGATTTTGATTAAAAATGATATCCCGAAAACCAAGCCTATATATACCAGGTGAGTCACTTGTCACTATTTATTTGTGAATTTATGCAACGTGCTAAATGACATATGTGACTTACGCCCTTCATGAATGCATTGTAATGGATGATTTGCAGAGTAGTTTATAGAGAACGAGTAGATAACTCAATGCATAAGTGTTGTGTGGGACAGAAAGCAATCACTATGTATGTCGATTCCAGAAACATCATAACCAGACACACAGGATGCAGTAGTAATTTTAGACGAGTTCACAGACGTTTATTCATTAGCGTACATTCGTACACACCTTTAAACACTACCATTGATCCATTCAACCAAGTTTCACATATTTCACAAATGCAAAGTGAAACACAAAATTTAAGCAGAAACAAAATTACTAGATCTAATGTTGTCGACATGCTCCTAAAATGAAAGCTAGCTATGTAACGTGATCTACAATAATACGGTACAAATAATAAGGGTCACAAAGTTAAACATTATCCCTAATAAAAGATAAAAATAGCCCGTAGTTACCTTTAAAGGGCAAGGGCCTCTTCTACCTGCCGATAGGGTAAGCTCGCGCAACTTATATGGTGAGTTTTTCCCTGTAGATCCCTAATTATCGGATTGTAATTTTTGTGTCTTTGGCTCACAAGAGAACCAATAGGAACAATAAATAAATTAGTAACTAAAATGCAGACAATAAAAACTTGGTGAAAGTAAAATAGAGCAAAACAATGTGACGTCGTTTCGAACCCAGGCTTTACATCATCATAATCCAGCAGCTAACTAACCCACGCGGCCAGCTGTGACACCTTCTATGTCTCGCTCTTTGAGATGGTATTCGTTTACCACCTTGCTAGTATTACATGCATGAATATACGCCGTAGCTTGTTGGTCCTCATCCAGGGCTGTAAGTATTAATGCTGGGTGCGTATATTACCGAATAGAAGGGCACAACTGCAATAACGGCTTTTCTGCTAAAAGGAACTGCGGGTTCCTGACTCACCTGGTATATATATATAACGGTTGACGGTTTCGGGAGTGAAAGCGCTGACTTCTCTCTCCTCGATTTAGGATAGATAGATATGTGTATAAGGGCGCCCAACTGCAGCGGTTATCAGCGATATATATAAAGTTACTTTTGATGAAACTATTCCAAAGAAGACATCAGTCGGCAAATAATAACGACGATTCTGTTTTCTTTTTCTTTTAGAATGGAAAGGTTTTATTACTCATGGACTTCTTGGAAAAAAGAAGTGCAATTACTGAACAATTCTACAATGAGTTATTGATTCGATCCGACAAGAATTTGGAGTCATGACCTTATTCGGGGAAGATGAAAGTGCTGTTTCACCACAACAACGCATCATTACATGTTTCCTGTGTCGTCGCCGATAGACTGTATGAATTCCTGCCGCATTTCCCATATTCGCCCAATCTGGCTCTCTGCGATTACCTTTCGTTCCCAAACCTGAAGAAATGGCTCAAGTAAACGAAATTTAGATCAAGTGAGGGGTCATCATCGAGAGAGGGGTATATTCTGCAGAGCTTTAAAATTCCTATTTGGAAGGAGGGGAGAGGATAAAATGGCAGAACGTTGGGAGAGGTGTATATTTCTGAAAGGGGACTATAATGGCAAACAAATGATGTGTATTTGAAAAATTTGCTCCTTCATTCCCAACATAGGTCTTCATTGAACCGCCCTCGTATAAATAGGAACGCTACAACTTCGGTGTTTGTTAAATTGTCAACGAAATCGCAAACTTTGTCTTCAACTTGGATTGGATATGAAGCGGAGGAGATTCCATATTGTGCCTACAGACAGGCTATTGTGTCAGACCCCAGAGATGAGATGGAAGCGCTCTACGGGCGTTCCGAAACCTGGGCTAGGAAGAAGGCCTACATGTGAGCATATAAATAATCGCACATCACGCAGCTGGTCATTTAGCCGGAAACTAGTGCCTCAGATAACCTTAAAGATAAAACATGAGAGCCCAAAGGTCAATCAATAGTTTATTGGCTGTGTTAGTGTGCTAATTAATGTATATTTATTTTGTACAGCTCCGTATATAAAATGCAACATAATTTGGAAGTAAAATGCCTCGAAGATGGTGTGTCCCAGGGTGTAAATCAAATTACTGTACCAGTAAATACGTGACTACTTAATCGTTTCTTAAAGCAGCTAAGCAGGGTAAAACGATTGCTGTTATTCAAAGGAACAATTTTGAACCAGTTGGTAATAGTTTGGTGTGCATCAACCACTTTTTTGAACAGTGTATTGAACGGAAAGATCATGTAACTAGAGATAATGGATGTGTACTTGTGCTGTCTAGAAAAATCCCTAAATTTAGGAATAATGTACTGCCCACAAAATTTCTCATCATATCTGTCACCTGAAACGCCCCCAAAATGCAAAATTCCATTAAAAAGACGAGAAGAAATTTAATTAAGGAAGGGTTCCATAAGTAATGTGAAAGTGGTATGGTTTCACGTTTTGATACATTAAAAACAGACTCCACTAAACACAAAATGAAAGTTCATGGTGTCTTTAAATAACAATGAGTTGTAATAATAAAGTACACAGCCTTTCAAATATTGCACATATTACAGTTTCTCTAAAATTGCCAATCACTTAATGATTCAGGTCTCACTTAACAATGGCCTCATTCCTAACCATAATGTCATAATGTCGACAGAATGCCCGACAAGGGGAGTAAGTTTGACACATTTTTATGTCACTTAAATTGTATTCGCTTCAGACCACAGTAGCTGAGAAAATATAACGTGCTTCTAAGCTTCTAAAAGAGTTTTGTAATGAAATGGGCGAGGAATTTTTAATAGATAAGAAGATAAAGTTTTTAGAGGAGTAGGTAATATTGGAAAACACTCCTAGGTACACTCCAGATACTTTACTTTGTGCGTCTTCTATATATGTATTTTCTCAATACAGCTTCTTATATACAAAACTGAATTCCAGTACTCTTTACATACCACTTCCTAATTATCTGCCTCGACTAACTTAAACTTTTGTTGCAGGAGCTTCTTCTTTTAGATGAGTTCATAGAACATATTTGACAGAGAAAATAGGTGTCCATGAAAATGACGATCATAATTTTAAGTTGCTTTTGGATAAAATATATGTTAACCCACTATTTCCTACAAAGGTGGTCAAATTTCTAGAGTTTTCTGAATTCCTGAAAGCTTTTCTCTTCATGATCATCTTTATTCGCGACCAAGAATATTGTACGCCTGTTTTCAGTGAAAGATTCAACTGCTGTAAGATTATACGAACTTTCAATAATTGCGTCTCTCACTGACTGTGGAATAAAAGCTATGATCGCTGACTACAAAGGGATAAATAGGAACACGTTTGAAAAATTATCCCACCGTTCCTTATTACCTAGTTTAAAAAATAAATGAAGACATTTTCATACTATTTAACACATCGTTACAATAATATATACATACACACACTTAACTGGTTGAATCAAAAGAACACTTAAGAGTTATTTCTGACACCGATGCCCCCACATCTACCACTACCAACCACCTCTTCCACGGCTTTTGCCATCGTCCCCAACTTCATCGCTGCTGCAGGATCCACTAACACGGCCCCCAACTTCAACTCTAATAAAAAGTAAGCAGCAACACTGAATGTGATCGTATCAATTCCAATTCACATTTGTTTGGAATAGAACGTCGGATACTTCATTCGATTCACGAATTAATTGCTGACATCAATATTTAGAACCTCCCTTTTGTAAATTGACTATCATTTTTGTATTAATACGATGTATGCTCTCGTAAGAATTAAACTTGTACGGATGTCAACATGCACACACGAACGCGCACGCGGACCTTTTACTGATAACTATCTTTTACAGGATTCAGAGTAATACATTTATAACATGTATTTCCCGTTATATCTCATTATGTATTTTTGGGTGGAATACAATACTTCCCATATTAAAGAAAATGAAAAGGTAGCCAAGTTCACTGGTTCAGAAATAGCAGTAAAGCATGAGAGAATATGCCAGAAAAGCTGATCCTCTGCTAGCGCAGCGCACTTGAACACGCACCCCTACAGAGTGAGTGAGCTGCTGACAGGAATTCCGCGCATTGTGTGGGGTTCCTAGCAGGTGTGCCTGGCACCATCTTGATTTATGTGCCTTCACACCAGAGATCCGATAAAAGACTTTCTTCTTCTGGTATGTACATATCATCCACCAAACTGGTTGTAGCGACGGAGCGATGCTCTTAAAGCTTGTGGCCCGGAGAAGTTCTAATGCACCCCGGTGTGTTCATATGCAAATAACCTAACTTAAGACACTTACCTTTGGTCAATCAGAGAGGTGGATTTAAAATTCTACATATTTTGGAAATTTTCATTCACCACACCAATGGTGGTGCAAGTAAGAAAAACAGGCCATATTAAAAATCCGAGCTATATTCGCTTAGCCTTCTTCACTCACTCGTCTCCAAAATATTCCTACAAAAGCCAAAGGCCCTTGTACACAACCAAACACCTTTTTAAATAAAAAGTTTACAAGGAAAATCATCAAATGTTAAAAATTTTTGAGAAAGTTAGACAAGACTCGATACGACGGCAAACTTGGCAATATAATAAATGTGCAAGTATTTTTTTTTAAGCTGTTCATTTGCTAAACTGGAGCCCATAAGAATACATTAAAAATTTATCAAATACAAAGTAATTTACTATGATCATCGAAGTGTAAAAATTTGCAGTGAAATATATTTATTCGTGTATCTACATTTTTCACGTATTATGGCCCAAGAAATCAGTTTGCGATTAAGAAATATAATGGACATACCACAATTTGATAGGTTAGCTGCACTGTATAGCATTGCACTGATGCATTATTGTCTATCGGAAATCTACTTGACAATTTCTTCATATGCCTTAGTATATTTCATTATGTTGTAAGCCATGAGCCCACAACGTACAAAATAGCCATTTTTCGTCATTTTTTACTTTCGTGCATATTGAAGATCTCGCGACGCACTGTAAGTACTCGAATTTCATCGGCCAAAGCCATTCAAATCGCTGTCATACCTTTGACCATTTAGAGCATAATCTTATCTGCTTTCAAGACTTTAAAAATATTGGAAGTAGGTATATGACAAGTAAAGTTGTGAAGCTGTAACATTTGAAAGGTCTTGTAAAGCAAATAATTTAACTTAACTCTTTATAGGATAGTGGTGAGTATAAACACCGCATAAGATTGATGAAAAGCACCGCAATATAAGGAATTTGATCTTTAACAACAACTGCTGTGTTCCTAAATGGATAGTGGTCATTTGCAACACCACCTGCATCGTGACGATGTTGGCAGAGCTGTGGATTCTTGAAGTTGGTACACCTTCTTACCACTATTCATAGGTGGCGTGTTTTTCGCAATAAATGGTTATGTAACTCCTGTTTTTGTTTTACATTGAAATTTATTTAATTAAAGATATGTATGACACGTATTTATGTATATAAACTAATTTTACGTAATTAACATTAATATTTATGTGAACTAAATCAATAAAAGCCAAAGAATACTCAATAAATCACATATACTTCTCTTTCAGTGGAAGATATACCCGCCACTTTCAGTGATATTGTATGAAAGTTATGTCTTTAAAGCATTAGCACTGTCTTACAGTTAACTTTGGAGATTATTCTATACTGACAATGGATTTTAGTGTAACATTTCCATCTCGCTTTCGATATATTTTGGTTATCTTTTACGGCAGTGGACCATAACCTCAAAACACATATTTTTTTTTAGTTTATTCAAGCAAGAATGAAAGAATATCTTACAACGAGCTTGAATCCATGACTGATGATGTGTTCGTTGCATTTTTAAACTCACTTGGCGAAGATTATGCTACTGATTCTGATTTTGGAGGTGAGTCAGATGATGATGATGCATTACCATTCACCACAGTAACCTACTACAAAATTAAAACGTGGTCAACTAGCTTCCCCTAAGATAGTCATATCTAAAACCAAATTTAACAGAAAAACCGCACAAACCAATCTTTGGCAAAACAGAAGGTAAGGTAGCTAGCCAAAAGTAGGTCATTTGCCAGGGGAAAGGACACCTAGAAGATACACATATTGCAGTACGAAAAAGCAACAAAAGCATAGCAAGATAATGTGCAAGGAATGTAGGGTTGCCGTCTGCATTAAATATTTTCCACTCTTTCAGTTACAATAATGTAAAATGTGGTTAAAATCATAGACTGTTCTAAATGTCACAATTCATATACCTTATAATAAGTTTTTAAGAATGTTAATATGCAGTATCACATAATTATTAATGTAAGCTTTGTTATGCATCAAAGAATAAGTATAATAAAACCTTTTAATGTGTTTATCTCAGTTATGATAAATCATTGGGTGGTAAAGATAGTGACGACTATTCACATACCAGGATAGCTATATCTGCCACCGCATTTTGTACAATTTATCAACTATAAAAAATATCCAAGTTAATTGTTATTATGTTGTCTCGCGGATATTCTGCATTGCTATGAACATACAAATTTCTGTATTTATAGACATTCTAGTTTTGTTCTGTAAAGGTTAGCAAATGGAATGACATATGAAATGTATATCTTGAATTTTCTGAGAATGTCTCTTAAGTCATTTTCATTCTGAATGACATTTACATCATTAGTACAAAGGAAGAGATAGAATAACAATTTGCTATACAAAACATGTAAATCTCAAAGCACCCAATTTATCTGAACATTTCTTGTGGATTCGATCATTTTAGAGTTAGAATTTTGAAATACCTGAAATAAAAAGTGTTATTCCTTTAGTTTTCCTTCCTTCTTTTCCGCATCCACTTTTAAAGACAATATAGCAACAGACTTTGAAAAGATTTGATTATCATTTTCTTCTACGTATTCTGCCTATACCTACAACAAAATCTGTAAGTAAATGTAAGTATTAAATTAGGTAGCTAGTAAAATAAATGGCTGTCAGAAATGTGACAAGAGAAAGTCATATTAGTGTAATACGTCAAATTTTTTATCTTCAGTTAATCACGGTTTGCATGAAATACCTTGAAAATTAGAAAACAGAAGCAAAATAATATGCGTTGGAATTTTCTAGACATGTTACCAATACCTCAGATTAACACAAATCGTTTTCGAAGTACTTCAGCTGAATAAATGCACAAAAAGGCATATCATAATTGTGTAGAAGATAGTAAAAGTATATTTAATTAACACAAACTAGTTGATGCTATGGATCTATATACCAAATTAACCAAGAAGTTCTATGCTTTAGTATCGTCCTGGGTGATTAATCACATTGAAACGACTGGGACCTACTGAAAGGCTCTCCCTTGACAAACGGGGTTCCCATTTGGAAAATAAAGCTGGTTATGTGTTCCGGGATCCTAGAACCAGGATTACCATTTTCCCTATTTTCTAGGCTATGAAATAGGAAATCTTAACTTGTGCTTTGCACGCAATAAATATATCAGGCAAATGGGTGTAACTGAATGCCTGTTGAGACAGCCAAGCAATCTTTAAAACCCTTAAGGTGATTAAAACCATTTCTAAATTAATCTGGAAAAGTCAATCGATATTGGACAAATAGATACTGTGCCTTGCATGGTGTTACTTGAAGCATTTAAGTAGTGGACATGCTGAACACAGTTGAGGAGCAACATGCTTGCTCCCATCTTCTGTAATCCATCTTAAAAATGAAAGCACATCTTAATAAGTCATCCTTTAAAATAGCGTATCTGCTGTTAAACTGTATTGAGGATGTGCATGCAGCAGAATCATTCGTTGCGGCGCGTGCATCAAAAGACTTCGAGTCCTTTAGTGGACGGTTACACTGAGGTTTAGCGAGTTCAGTGGACTGCACGAGTACAGTACAGTTGGAATTGTAACTCAGAATTTCAGTAAATGATTGGTTTGGGTGTATCAGTTATGTTTTTGCTGCGAGTGTGTGCAGCTGTGTCTCAAGTGTAACCCCCCCCCCCCCCCCCCCAACGTCCTCCAACGTAGAAGAACGTTGAATAAAATGGGAGAAATGATGCTCAAATAAACCCAGAATTCATAGAGGTTAGTTACCCAGCATTCATTTTTCAGAATAAGGGAAAACATCGGTAAAACCGTACCAGATAACATGGTCAGTACCTTCACCTGGTGTGGGCATTTTGCCCTGCACCAAGGTGCAGTTTGCAGCTAACCTTAGGCTATTAACTTACCTGGCAGTACAAGTTGCAAAACTGCGTGAAACACAGAGGGCCGGACAATTAAGCGCCTTAAAACCGCATTTCGGCGTTGGCTGTGGCCTTATGTTTCCCTGTCTGCACTGGTGGGTGTTTTCCACGAGGTTGTCCTCTGCTGCTGTTGCGTGTTTTCCACGAAGTTATCCTCTGCTGTCCTATGCTGAAGAATGGTCATGTTGTATCCACTCTACAACCCTAAGTCACCTATGGCTCTTCGGAACAAGCTGCTGCTCTACAAGCAAGTCTTAAGGCCGGTTTTCACCTACGCCTGCCAAGTCTGGGGTGCTGCAGTCAAGACTCATCTCTCTAAACTCCAAGTCCTCCAAAACCGTTACCTTCGGTCTGCAGTCGCAGCCGACTGGTACATCCCGAATGTAAACATTCATGCAGACCTATCCTTCCCAAAAGTCAGTGACTATATCCTACACTTATCCCACAGTTTCTACTCAAACCTCTCAAATAGCTTCAATAACCTGATCCGTGGACTTGGAGAGTATGATCTCGACCCAGGTGAGACATACAAGAGACCCAGACTTGTACTAGGACCCCCATAAATACCACATCTCCTTATCTTGCTACTACTCCATCTTAACCTTAACCAAATATTCACTTCCTAATAAAATTACCACCATTCACCCACCATCATTATCTTAACCAAACCATCACAATGCCAGTAAGGGACCTAGTCCCGGTACGGCAAGAGTCGAAGGACCCTCCTCTGCGGAGGAGGACACTCCTTCAACGACCACAAGGCTGCTTGTCCTCTGCTGCTGCTGTTGCCGCGAAGCGACAATTGCCGGGAGCTGCCCTAAGGTCGCTCCCGATGATGGCAATTCGCTTGCTGTGAAGTTCTCGATGCTCAGGAAGCTCTCGGGAGTCTCGATGCTTTCTCCTCCGAGTCTCGAAGAGAAGTCGCCTCCTTTGTTACATTATACTTATACAGCAGTAGGTGAGCATCCATGTAGGACAAGAGAATAAAGTTATACTATTCTGAGCAAACGGGAAATACATGTTACCTTATGTTTGCCAAGTGCCTTTAGTCTTTTTACATTTAGAAAATAAACAAAACTGCTTAGTAGGTTAAGTAAATGCTTATTTTAGCGAAAATAATTTTTAATTTTGTGCTAAAATCTCATGAATTTTACAAAAGCTTATAAGCTTTTATTTAAACCTTCGATAATAACCTAAGTTACATTTTTAACAATTTGCTTCTGACAGTTGCAATGTATTCTGAAACTGCGACAAGACCATATATCCTTAACATAAGTAGCTATTTTTTCACATATAATATCCTCCCAAAAGCAACTGTAGTGCGTCAAGTAATTGCCCTTACCTCATTAATGTATTTTGAATAACATTTCATCACTTCCCAGGCCGGTAATACTACCTCACTACTTGTACTATTTGTTTCATACGAAACTTATTACGGAAGGTTAGGTTAGGTTAGGTCTAGTTTGTATATATGAACTTAGTTTAGGTATAAGTTTTGTTTTATTTGTTAAACAGTTATCTTATACATCAAACTTTATCGATAATTTTGAACTCTGAACTTTGTTAAACAGTAATTTGTATACAAAATGCCAATTATAATTTTGAACTATGAAATTTTAGTCTCAGCGTTTAGAATGTGTTTTGTTAGACTAGTAGATTTATACAGAAGGATTTACTGGAGAGAAGCACTCATATTTTTTGTTTGTAATTTATATAATTATTGATGTTTCGTCAGTGAACACTCACAATCAAATTCACACTATTTAAATAAAAATCCTTGCCGCCTCGGAGATAGATACTGTGTTGTTTAATAGTTTAACTTCTTGGCTCATTCATTAAGGGGTATCCCAGATATTTTGAACACTTATGCTGTCAATGGTATTATTGTTTAAATTTAGTTGAACTCTTGCTGCACCAGATGATCTGTTCACGTAGTATGTGGAAGAGTAGGAGTAACTACTAATGCGTGCTACTTGAAAATTGCCCTCGACATATTGTCTTCTAAAGGATGGGGTCCTCGGTTTCTTCAAGTTTGCTGTATAAAGACTCGGGAACAATTGCTCATTTTTTATATCCGGGGCTCTCTTACTACCCACAGCATGCGGCCGTTGTGGGGCTACATATAGCTCTGGATTTAGACCAGCTCTTGGTTCTGGTGCTTCACTCAGGTTCTTCCACGGTACACGTACCTTTCGTTTACGTACAACTTGATCAGCTTCATTTATTATAGTTTTATAATTATCCTTTTTCTCCCCATCGTAGACATTGCTCTGAGGGATTACCAGCTTTAAGCCACCATAATCTTTTTTACCTCCCTTCTTGTCATATACCAACCATTCTTCATCTTTATTACAATTATGCTTACTTGCTTGTCCTTTCCTAGGGGATGTTTGTGGAAGTTCTAAATTTTCAGTTGATTCCCCAGTAGTGAACTTCTTAACCTTTGATTTCTGTCGGTCTTTTCTGGCGAAGAACAGGTCTAATTCCACCATTCCTTATTACTGGTAAATTTAGTAATTCTATATATTACGAACTTATAGACTCGAAGTTTAACGCTATATTTTGTAAAAAAAATATACATTAAAACATGCGCACTTCCCTCACTAGCCGGAATTAAAATTTTCCTTCGTTGAATTGTTACAGTATATCTATGTACTTCCCTTGCAACGGGACTGTCTTTTGTTTTTGTACACTACAATCATTTATGTTCCGTAGATTTTTCTAGAACTCAAGGCCTCCTTCATAGGCAAATTTTCGAGCATGTTCTGTTATATCTGAAATGCGTTTTCCATGTACAAAGATTTTGTAAACTTCTTTTAGGCCCTGTATTAAGTAATGGATTTATTTAATTTTAATAAAGCACTAGGATTCATATGAAGAAATTTAATGAGTTAGCGATTGAATGGCTTATTTTCTATTTCACATTACAGTAATCAATTACAGTTTTAACGAATCTATCAGCTATTCATACATGAGTTCGTTGCTCTTTAACTCCTTGTTATTTGTCATTATTTTCTACACACTCTTTTAGAATTGTGTGCATTTCTAGTTCCTATAACTATATTTTAAGATCTCTCCCTAACTCTGCCGGTGCTGCTCTCTGTGGTGAAGCTTTGGGTAGGCCCAACATCTCCCCACAAAACATTCTATGTATTACATCGATTTTCTGCCAACCCTTTGAAGGACCGCAAATCTCCTTTGCATATAAGACTTATTTCCACTACCGCCTCATACATTCCCTTCAACCATTTTAATGTTAACTTGAACATTATATACACACACGTTGTATGCAGAAGTTAATAATACATGCAATATATAATCCACATGTCAAATAGATGTATTTTAAGTATAGATTAACATACATAAAATGAAATGTGTAGTGTTTAACGCCCGCTTTTACTACATAAGGCATCGCAGGCGATGACACTGATGATACATGAGATGAAGATGGAGCACCGGTGGAATGCGATGACAGGGAAAACCGGAGGTCCTGGAGAAAACCCGCCCCAGCGCCGTGTTGTCCACCACCAATCTCACTTTGCGGTCGCCTGGGATCGAACCCGGGCCGCCTTGGTGAGAGCCCAGCGGTCTAACCACTCAGCCACGGCGTGGCCGTTAACGTATATAGCAAGTATACCGACATGATACTTTGATTGTGATGATATAGCTAAATAAATAAGTATAGCATATACCTGCAAATTTAGGTAATAAACAGTAAAAAATATAAAAATGTCAATTCTTTGGAAGACCATATTTAAAGGTATTCGTATTTCATTAAGCCAGAGTGCTAAATATATAATTTTGAATATTTTCACAATTTAGTTTCTTATTCACTTGCAGAAATTGGATTCTAAACACTAGCTGCCACATATTTCATTTAAATTTTGTGACCTTATTCCAATTTTTTGTGTGCCTCTTGAGGTTTTATCATATATTACACAAAGAGATGCTCATAAATTTCTATTAGATAATGCCCCTCTAATTAGATATTTTGATATTCTAGGATCATATTTTGAGGTAAAAGCGTTTCTCTTTGAAAATGTCTTTGATTTATTCATGTTTATATTACATTAATTTGGGAAGGTTAAGAAAATAATTGTTTCAGTTGGAGTAGATATAGGTTATTACAAATTTGTGCACTGTGTCTTCTATATTTTCGGAAATAGGATTTCAGTGTAAGCTTAATTCAAAAGTTCCAGCGCAGACATCTAAAATAGGCACTAAGTGTTTACAAGTTGCTTTTTTTCGGAATGTAGTAGCTTTGAACCTTCCTAACTCAATAGTTATTCTTATACAGTTATCCTTACTGTCAAAGAATAAACTGATAGTTTCAATACCTCCACTTTTACTAGTAATTACTTTTATATAAAGCGAAGGAGCTCTCTGAGACACGAAATAAGCTACTCGTTCCGCTAATTAATTATAATTAACGGGGTCTTAGTTTAAAACAACATGTATTTTACTAAGCAGATTAGTAGAAAACAGATTTAAATATATTTTGTAGAGAAAATATTAGGCAATAAAACACTTCAAACAATTGTGGAGGTGTTTGTATGTTTACTTCTTTATTACATAGCTATTCTAAGCAGAGGAAGCAAGTGTACCATCCAAAATGTCGATATCAAGAAAAACTCATATACACACACATTTCTCACGAACTGATGGCAAGATCTCTGAAGAAGTCCCTCACAGAGACGAAAAGTCAAGTGAAACTATTTTAACCTATAGACCATGAAATAAGAATACGGAAACTTTAGGAAATAAGTCTAGAAGATACAAAATAAATATTTTAAACCTTACATGCAGTGCGTTTCCTACGCATATGATACATAATAATATATATTATTTAATTTAAAATGTTAAAATCTTCTTAAAAGGCCTACAACATACAAGCAGTCAACAGGCGGTAACGTCTGGCACACTCGTGTGGTGTCATTTTAAAGAAATACCGATCAATGCATTAAAGTAGTTGAGTCATATCTTCACCATTCTTTCAGCAATTACCATGCCAATATTACGGTTAACCTAAATTATTTTCCACTATAACTTTTGATGAACAATTTCCAACAGAAATGTTCTTTCAATGTTAGAAAAATACTATGGGAAGTTACATTAGTGGGTTAGGTTAGAAATAATGTAATCTTGCTGGTTGTTTGAGAAAGTGCTGAAAATTAGGTGTAAATAATTAGAAAAATAAAATTGTACAGCATCAACAGGGATTATTACATAATAATACTAATAATAATGATGATAATGATAATAATATTAATGATAATAGTAATAAATAATAATAATAATAATAATAATAATAATAATAATAATAATAATAATAATAATAATAATAATAATAATAATAATAATAATAATAATAATAATAATAATAATAATAATAATAATAATAATAATAATAATAAATAATAATAATAAAATAATAATAATAATAATAATAATAATAATAATAATAATAATAATAATAATAATAATAATAATAATAATAATAATAATAATAATAAATAATAATAATAAAATAATAATAATAATAATAATAATAATAATAATAATAATAATAATAATAATAATAATAATAATAATAATAATAATAATAATAATAATAATAATAATAATAATAATAATAATAATAATAATAATAATAATAATAATAATAATAATAATAATAATAATAATAATAATAATAATAATAATAATAATAATAATAATAATAATAATAATAATAATAATAATAATAATAATAATAATAATAATAATAATAATAATAATAATAATAATAATAATAATAATAATAATAATAATAATAATAATAATAATAATAATAATAATAATAATAATAATAATAATAATCATAATCATAATCATAATAATAATAATAATAATAATAATAATAATAATAATAATAATAATAATAATAATAATAATAATAATAATAATAATAATAATAATAATAATAATAATAATAATAATAAAGTATTAGTAGAGGTAGTAGTATCATTAGTATGAGTATTTTTACTTGGATAAATCTCCTCTAGTTAGAGAAGAACATCTTTTTGATAAAAGATCAAAGGAAATTAATTGTTCTTTCACACTAGCCGTGTGTAGCCATTAATTGTACCTAATAGTGGTTCGAACTATAAAGCCCCGGCCTTAAAGTACTTACAGTATAGTAAGTCGCCATTAAAGTAGTTGCCTCATGTGTCTATGAGAACTCCTAGTGGTTTACCGGGAGAAACACGAGTCAGTTGGAGAATTTAATGTCATGTTGGCACGTTGGCCATAGTAGCTCAAATGGTTAGAGCGGCTGTACGGAAACCAGAAGATCCTTGGTTCAAATCCCGGCTATGGCATTGAACTTTTCAGTCTGGCTCTACCCTTTCAAACGATCAAAGGTTTTTATGTGTATCTATGCCATTAATAAGATACATTGAGCTAGGGTGGCTGATTCAGCTGGTCTGCTTCATTATTTGTAAAAGGTAGTTAACATTAACGCTAGATATGTCTTCTTTGCTCTTTATAAATGATCAATTCTTACCCAGTGAAGAAGCTAAAACATAACACATTAAATTTTGCGTACAAAACACAAAACAATCACTAGTCAGAGCTACAAAGTGGCTTCAAAAAATTTGTACGTTGAACTTACTCGGCTCTCTGTTCTCTTGTACATATTGTGCTTACAAACAACTATTCCTCTACTTTTTGCTGTTAGAGATAAACACCATGTTACTGCTAATTTCCTTGTAGGTACAAGGGAATGTGGAAATTTATGAGAATATAGGATATATATATCAGAAAGGATTTGTGTTTTAACGAGATCTTTATGTTTTTGGTGTAGTAAGATTTTGTCTGCGCTAATTTAAATTGTCTACCCCTATGATTTGTAAAACTGTAAAAGAAATCTTCAATTGGCACTCGTTTACCTTTCATATTCGTACATAAGGAGTTTGTAGGTCTTAAACTACTAACACTAACTGAAAATAAAGTTTAAATGAAAATGATAATATGTAGAATGAAAATTAAGATGAAGACAGAAATATTCTAAGCCATATTGAGCCATGGGAATCAACAAAATGAGTTCATAAATGAGAAATGCTTCATGCGAAATTTGGTAAACACAGAGCCCTAGGGGTGAGATGCAGAATACGTAAGTAGCAAAGGAAACAACTCTTAATACTACAAGGAAACAATGCATAATAAGAAAATCAAGAACTAGCAGAAAAAAAACTGAGAAAGAGACAAGGAAAGAACATGTTGAAAAGATGGTTGTCCAGTACTTAACTGTAGTAAGTAGACACCGAAATTTAACCATAGCTTCACAATTTAAGGGACTCACATTTAAGTATAGGCATTTAGAAAAGGATCCGCGCACGTGTGTCTCTGAACAAAATAATACGTAAAGGAAAAGTCGGTTAAATTAAATTCAATGTCTTCCAACAATCCGATACGAAAATAATCAAGAAAAGTTTGCACCTCAGGATACTCTCTATATGGAAATATTCTGGTTATTGTTTATTTTCAGAAACAGGTTTTTATAAAAGTATCATATGCATAGGATATCTGCTGACAAATAAAATGTATGTATTCAGTTTTATGGGGATACCATGCAATGGCCGCTTCGTTGTGAATGACTGTTATATAATTGGGAAACCTAGGAGAACGGCTCGCTATTTGGGAAAAGTATAGTATTGAAGAACTCAAAACAGTAACAAGGAGCATCTCGGAAACGTTGAAACTCCACAAAAAATTTACACAAAGTGTATGCTTTGACATTTTCTGTGTATTGAGTAAAGTAGTCTAAACATGTGGTAATTCTATTTATAAGGTTATAGCAATTTTCCGATACTCAAAATTTTCGAAAAATATTCCATCTGAGTGCAGTTTGGAATGCTCATTTTCTTAAATCCTAGTGTCACAATCCCGAAAGATGCTGAACTTAAATATCAAGTTTGGTATTTAACTGACTTTTCGTTTGTTTGTTTTTCTTCAGTTATGCTGTTCACAGGAAGAACCTGAAAACATGTATTTCTAGCTAAATTTGCGTAATACATTTCTGAATGCTTGCTTTACTTACTGAAAGTACCTAGTACAGAAAGCAAAATTCTCAGGTTTACTGTAATTTATCCAAGTGTGAAAATTTCTAGTAACAGGAAGTTAGTCCCATGGGTTAATCGATCGCAACCTCGGATGAAGTGCTTCATGGAGATTATCAAACTTTTGGGACTAAATACTTGAGGAACAGGTTAGTGCGAAGATCAGTGCTGTTTGGGAATCATGTTATTGTATTACTGATTATTTTTTGGAGCGGTTACATTATGGAAATTGTTCCAAAATAACGGAAACGTTATCTTTTCTAAGTTCGTGAGTACTGAGCCTTGTTTGTGCTTCACATATTTTTCAAAATGTGATTCATGCGGTAACTACACCTAAAATCTTCTTTATAAATCAGTCTATAAACTCCCTAAGTCTACATTTTCAATTGAAAGCACCAAAAAATGGTTGATCACTCGTATTCTTTTTCCCTTCAGTTTGTGCACTTAACTCTCATCTCTCTTAGACAAGTACTGTCTCTCACATTTTCTTTTTGTTCTCGGAGTTGACAACATTAAATTTCCGTTTACATTTATCAGACAGAACGCTGTAGACGTGCTTACCTAGTGCATACAACTCAATCTTCTGTTGCTACTGTCTCCAAGGGAATCTTTTTAAACGGGAATACAATTAAGATGAAAAGTTGGTTATCTGCACCATTTTACCATAGTTTTAACGGCATCTTCTTTCAGCACTCGGTGCATGAATGCTGATTAACGAGGCAGAATGACCTTAGAGTCTCTCTTGACAATTAATCATTTGAGACTCTACTCGTATGTTTGAGAAAATAATTCAGGAAACGTCAAGTCCGTAATTACGCACCTCTAAACCAGACTTGGGTTTAAAATCCACGAAGGTGTTGAGCGACATGCTCCTAATTCGGACACTCCCTTTTCGAGTCTTGTAATCGCTCATTTTTTGCCAGTCTAGGAGATTTACTTGGAAACGAAGTTAAATTGAAGTAGGAGAAAGCGCCCTAAAATTACATCCTTTTACGTAGTAACACTACTAATTAGTACCATTAATACTACTGATTAGTAGTATTTCTCTACTGATGCAAAAGTAGGCCAAGTATTGCATTCTACCAAAAATTTCGATATCCTGGTTTCACCGGAAATATATATTTTGGAACCGAGAGTCAATAAAGAAAACGTTTTAAAGGAAGGGTTGACCTATGTGTGTGTGTGTGTGTGTGTGTGTGTGTGTGTGTGTGTGTGTGTGTGTGTGTGTGTGTGTGTGTGTGTATGTGGGTGGGTGGTGGGGTAGGTGAATGTGTGTGTGTGTGTGTGTGTGTGTGTGTGTGTGTGTGTGTGTGTGTGTGTGTGTGTGTGTGTATGAAAGCTAAACAAAATGCAACATTTGGTATGGTCACTTAATGATTTGCTTGACGAAGGTTTCAGGGGTCAAATGCATATCTAAAACTTAAATTTGACTTTTTCGCTGTTTTCTGTTGTCTCAAAACTCTGGATCTCCTATTTAATACAATTTATTAAATGATAATACAAGGCCATTAAAAAGAATGGTGCTGAAACTATACACCTATGCGAACAAAAGTGGTATGCACCGATAGAAATTCAGCTGTCCATGCTTACGTATAAGCATAAGAGACACTAAATTTTCGTTTATTTATTGATGGAGAATGGGGACCACGATATTGGAATGTGGTTATTGGGTGAAATTTCTACTAACAGGAGTTACTGTGAAACACATTTTTCTCCGTGAAGAAATGTGCACTAATTTTGAAGTAAGGTTACACTTTATCTCATCCGTCGGGTTCCCATAATCATTTAGCTCGACCTATGCTATTCTGCCGCCTGGTGCTTCTTTGGTACAGTTGTGAAACCTTGCTGTCAGGACATGAAAAACATAACACCAGTTTAATTCGCTGATACAAAATTTTATTACCAACAATATTCGGCTAGAGACGGTTGCGACCGTTAATTTCAAAAATTGAATTACTTCCATAATAATAACGAAGTTAAGCTTTAGTTACTGGTGTTGGAGAAATATAATCACCTTAGTCGCGAAAGCGTAGAACAGAAAGTGATCCGGCTGTAAGTCAGAGGATAGGTGATCTGATTTGTAATACACGCTCCTAGCTTTCCTTAAACCACGCCTAATATTTCCTTACCACCAACTTCCCTGCATGTGTGGACCAATTACAAAAATCTAACTATTCGTTTTTTAAATACAACTACCCTAATTTACGTTTTTAAATACTACGGATTTTATGCTTTCTCCTTTTCTACAGAATTTCCCAGTCTGAATCAGCGTGCATCAAACATACCTGTTTCGAACGAAATATGGTCACAACCCAAGCGCTGATTACTAAGGTCCGGATTTGTATCTAACTAAATGTTTCTTCCTTCATACTCGTATGTAAATAGCAAAAACAAAGTTAAATATCCCGATCTAGGTCCAAGAATATCTGCAAAATTTCATATAACATAAAATACATATTATATACATATTTGGAATATGTGTGTGAACGCTTTCTGCATTTTAATTACAACATAAAACGTTATGTCACAATAAAAGTTCAATTACTTCTGCCGTTTGATATTTGCTGATTCAATTACGTGTGCTAGCCAGGGAAGTACAGAATTGTACCCTAAGATTATACGTGTTTGCTAAACCTAGCTAAGCAACTAAGTAGTACAGTAAGGTCGACATTACTTGTATCCTGTCAGATACAACCAGATCACACAAAAGTAGGTGGGCGTGTTAAGGAAATTACCAAAAGGCAGATCATGTGTATGTGAATGTTGGCATCAATGCGTACTGGAGTTTAACAACTCTTCTAACACTGATGGGAAAATGCTATTTTGGCAGCCTTATGCGAAATGTATTAGTGCAGTTCAACGTTACCAGGTAGTACATGTGTTAGGAATTAAGCACGTACCAGCTGAATAAAATGTTTCATCTAGGTTATTTCTCATCAGGGAATCAACACCATCCTCTTATTCTGGCATACTAAAGCATTCACAATTTTATTCAGATATTTTAAAGCATTTATTTCAACTGATATTCCCCTACATAGAGTGAAAAATCCCAAACTCAAGAGATTCCTGGCTAAGGCCGTGGTATATATACGTAGATCATTTTGAAGTATTTGCATCAGTAGTAATTTAAGTTGATAAAACATACTTCTGCAATTGAGATAATCCAGAATTAAAAAAGTGATGCTAATTTAAAATGTGACTTAGCCTTCATATCTTCCAATTCTGATTTCTTGATTAGTTTAAGAAGCAACTTATGTTGTTAAGTTAAAGAAATAAAATTGGTTGAAATTAAAACTTTACACTATCTCAAGGTCAAAATAAAAAAAATGTAAGGAAAAAAAATCAGGTTTTGTTTGAAAAAACAAAATAGTGGCTCCAAACCCTCAGTAAAGTGGCTCAAATTTTGGAAGGCAGACACGGAAGTTAACTTGAAAATATATATGTTAGCGTCATTCCCCTCTTCAAGTATGCAAGGCTGACATCGTTGATGCAAATACCCTTTCTTTTACCAATACAAGGCATTACTTAAGATAATAGACAAGGCCATGTGATACGAATCTGGAGAAGGCATTTGTTATGGACTGCAACATTTTAAGTTTTATTCTGATTTATTTGGGAATAGTTTTCGGTTTTTGAGACACAGTTTTAGAATCAATAACACACAAAAATAAATATTTTAAAATTAATTAGCATCTGTTAACCTGAAGCTTCCCTGCAATACACTGATTTAACATGCAGTAGCTATTTATTGAAATTATTTATGGTATTCATTATCATTCCTGAATTTAATTATTTATTTCGTCTTGTCAATAAATACGGTATCAATTATGACAGCGAAGATCTTCCTAATGCAGTTGTCTATAAAATGGTGCCACTCCCTATTTCCATGATTATGTTCACGGGGACCTGAATGTCTCAGTTTTGGAGTCTGGTTCGTGACGTTTACAATTCTCGAAAATTGTAAACTTCGTAATTTGTAAACCTCTGTTTCACAATGAAGGCTTGTGAAGTTGAATTTTACAAACAAGATTAATTATTTACAAATGAAATGTTATAAAATTTACAAGTTCTCTGTTTCTCAATCAAATATTAATTTCACACATTTATAAAGTGCACTTGTAAAATAAGCAGTTTATCTGCAAATGGTTCAAAGTTTTCTCTTGATAAAGTTATAATTTAAAGTGTTTTAGTAAAAAACAAATCAGATGAAAGCTATATAATTTTTTAATAAGAACACAATAAAGAATCACTGAAAACTAAATAAAATGCTGTTTAGCAGCATTCCCACTGATTAAAATAGTCATGGTATCTATTCAAGGCAAGATATAATACACAGCTATATTTCAGTCTCAGAATTAAGGACTTCACATCTGTTTATAAATTAAATAAGAGGTTAAAATGAGTGCTGTAGCATTGGAAATGCTATTGCAAGTTATTAACATGGAACAGGCACATTGATTTCTGCTTTGCACTGGATAACTGATAATAACAGGATTTTTGATAATGTAGGTGTTAGTGCATTCATTCTAATTTGTCTAAAATGACACTTTAATTTTCGTTATTGAGCTTAAATGCCGTCATGGTAGGCCTAAAGTGAAAGTCCCGCGCTCGCATTTAGACAAATCAATGCAATGTATCACACCTTACAGTATATTCATCAAACGACCTTCAAATCATACACCAATCACCATAGCTAATATACAATGTAAGAATATGTAATTGAGTATTCCTAATATTCGAAATCTTTTGAACCTCAACTTAAATGAAATAGCTTTAAATTATTTAACATTTATTGAATGTGCTAGAAGTGTGGAGACTTAAATTTAGTGGATTTTGCAACATGTGGTTGATAATAATAAGGCTTCGAAACGGGAATATGACAGAATGCGTATAATGGATACCTTTGTAAATTTGTTTATCTATATTTGTAATGGTCCTCAAATCCCACATGTTAAGAAACGTTTATTGTGAAACAGTGTTTATGAACATTTGAAATATTTTCCTTGATAGTTGTAAATTATAGAATTGTAAATATTGTGGAACAGACCGAGGACGTGGGATCGACTGCACCGGATATCAGATATAGCAATGTTGAATTGAACTCGAGATCCCTATTTTAACAGAGTGAGACTTAATTTTGGAGGAGGATAAACCATTTTATAATTAGACTGACATCACGACTAAGGTGTTCAAATAGTATTGCGAAACCACCTCCTATTACGTGGGAAGACTTTCTGGTGTCTATGATTAACTAAAGTTATATATGAATCGATTCCTCCTGGACGTAAGTAGGGTAGCAACAAACTCTGCTTCAGCCAGTGAAGGATGTGGTCGAATCAGTCTATTTAGTAGCGCTTCTGTCATGACGTTTGTGGTTTCTTTATACAGCACTTGCTACGTAATGTCAATGGTAAGTTAAGAAGTTCTTCTAGCGTTTTATAACTTGTTTCTGAATGTCATTTCAAGAAAACATTTTACATTTACAGTGTCCTTTTTAATTACCCCGTGTATTTCAGATAATTACGTGATCAGTAACATGTAAATTCTGAGTTTTTGTAACATCTGAACTTTATGCTCCGAAGTTATATATAAATGGTATACAATATACAAAACAGTACCTTTTTAAATGGAATGGGGACCAAACTGGTCTATGGAGTACATTTCAGAACGGCCAGTAGATTTTAGCTTTCGCAACCACACCGCTACAGGATGTCTTATTATCAAAAACGGCGTGTCTGAAAGGCTTCAACCACCAGTCACAAAGGTCCAATAGAGAAAGACTTGTTGCTCGTAGCATGAAAGAGAGGACAACTTTTGTTCCATAACTAAAGTTCCTCTTTGGGTAGGGAAAGTCAGAAACTTGCTTGCAAGGGCTTCCACATAGCTTTCAGGGGCGTAGCATGTAAGACTTCCTTCTTACTCCTCACATGGTCTTTTGGAAAAAATTATAGATACTGTCAATCTGTAACACCTTTTACATTAAATTACAGTTTTATAATCATTTGTCTTAAGATAATACAATTTTGCTCCTTTATAACGTTTCTATGGAAAAGTTCTTTATATTTTGTGTGAATTGTCTCACAAATGAGGAACCAAACCAAAAGAAAGACAAGATATAACGGTAAAATGCATATCTGGTTAGGTGCAGTAATGGTCGCTGAAGATGATCTCTACAGGTGATCGAAAACGTTCCAGAATTCAAGAACAACAGAACTTACGTGAGTACTCTTCAATATCACCTACTCATATAAAACCAAAAACTATGTCTCACTTTAAATATTTTGTGGTATTTAGAATATACTCCTGGTTAAACCCTTGTTCATAACATTTGTTTCCTTGTATTTTACATGTTTTCACATTTAGGTTTCGACGGCGCACGATGTTTTTTAAAAGTGTTTAACGCCCGTTCGTACTGAGTAAAGCATCACAGGCGGCGGACAATATTACATGGAATCAAAATTGGAAAAGGAGATTTGAGAAGGAAACATTCCAGGCCTAAGTTTAGGGTACCTCTCTGCCATTTGCCAGTTATGAGGACAGAGGAAAATAAAATTGGAGAGAGCCTTAGCTCGTAGAATTTGAACCACGCTGTGTCGTGTGTGTATGTGTATGAGTGTCGCTTAGGTACTAAAGAACAGGAAGTACTAATATTCGACCTAAAAGTTTAGTATTAATATTGCGCCGCAGTTTACATTTTGAAATTCCTAGAATTGTGCGTGTACGTGCGTCTGTGTAGCATAATCCATAAATAAGAACTCGTATAACTATAAAATTCTCTTGTGTCTTAGGAATGATTCATAATCAGAACCAGAACGGAAACAACCAATTTCAAAACTGGGAATTGACATTTTGAGTGTTCATAATTAAAGGCAGATTTACTGGAGGAATCCGGGAACTGGGGTTAAGTTTCACATTGGACTACTATTTACACTAAAACCGCTGCTAGAGCCCTCTCTAATTTCAAATTATTTTTTAAAAAAGAAGGTAGAGAACAACAAACTCTATATGCACCAATTATTATAAATGTAATAAGTTTAGGCATTCCCAATAGGAATCGAAAATAGTATTGGTGTGGGCTTTAGAAAAGGTTAACGAAGTTGGTCAGCCTGCATTATGTTGGTACGGAAAATATACTCGTATAATTGGTCAGTTAAAAACAAATGGCATTCGACTGCGTAAAACTGACTTTGTAATTATGAGAAATCTTGAGTTTCCATTGCTCCGTCCGGCTTATTTCTCTTGAGACATCTTACTATAAATGTAGCGAATCAAGATTTGCAGAAGTACAACTACCAATGAAACAAGTGCCCTTCTTGCTATAAGTAAGTCACTGACATACCCCTATGTCACAGATCTTTGTAAGCACATGTTGTTTCTCATGACCACTCCTCGGGGATAACTAGAAGCTGTCTCTTTAATTCTATTATCTAACATTACAACTAGTGTCCTTATTTGACTGTTTCAGGATTAAAAAAAAACTACAAACAAATCCAATATGCTACATTCTCGAGATTATCTCTATTAACTCCCTACGAAGCATTCTTACAAAAACTTATCCGTCTATCTACATATTAATGCATGTAAACTTGCCATTTACATATTTCGTTGTACGATACACGAATTAAATGATTCACATATTCAGATGGGCGTCGCTATGTGATAACTATAAAATTCTACGATCTTCGCACGACGATGAGAAATAATCGAATGAAGGCTTCCCGTTTGAAAAAAAGTGTAAATATGATATTTTGCGATAAATAAAAAAGAAGAGGGTTAACTTTACAAAAATAAATAAATAAAATGTTTACTTAAATGATAATTTTTGTTTAATAAAATCTTGTTGATCTCTTACGGTTTACCAATGATGAAAAAAAAAAAGAATATACAGAATAAAGAGGACTTCAGAGGCTATTCCCAGAAAATGTAAGAAATGTGTTTTTTGTCATGCTAATACCTCAAACACACGATAGCTTAAAGCCTTATGGCCCAATTTAAAAAAAAAAATATTTGTTCATTAAAGGATGGTATATAATAGCATTTTCTTCAAAATCTTTGTGGACTGAGCTTAAAAATTAAACTTGAATTGAGCTTGGTTTCTACCCGACATTTCGTTTTTGAGTTATGCTGTTCACACACACACACACACACACACACACACACACACACACACACACACACACACACACACACACACACACACACACACACATACATACACGGCGGAATGTTTTTGTCTAATTTGGGGGGATTCAGGGACCTTAAAACATGTGTCGTCCGATATGATTTAACGTTTGAGGACGTAAATTACACAAAGAAAGTAAATAAAAATAAAACATGTACTTTCGGTGAAACCGCGTTATCGAATTTTTGAGTGGATTGCAATACTTACGCTAGATAAGTAATAGAGGAAGAAAACCGAATATTCGTCTACTTAGGGTTGCTAGAAAGATCCTGAGGCAGGCCTTCCAGATGGGCCACGGAGGGAAAAAAAAACACGGACATAGCTTGTGTAATTCGAGACAAATTGTTAAACAACATTTTGTGTATTATTATAATTTTACTCGGATAGTAAAAATGTACTACTACTCACTGTTAACACTAATGCTGTCATTAAAGACTAACCGAATCTATACTATAGAAGTGATAGTAGTAAAATATTACTGTTATAAAAGCATGCCTTATTATTCATCATATTTATTTTAGGATTTTGCTGTACTCAGAAGAATCTTTCTTTTAAGAACGTTCCAACAATTGCCGGTAAAATGAATCAGTTAATAACTGACGATGAACGAACGAGCGAACACAAACATAGATGTTGCCAAAGGTCACGTTGCCGTGATTGCCAGTGTTTATTTATTGTGCCGGCAGAGTACTACACACGCAACAATGATAAATTGTCAAATAAGAACAGAAACGCGGCGTTTTGTTACAATAAGAAATTAACAATCGAACAATTCGAAATAATTCCCTACGCCTACCACTTGATGAAAGTGTGAGTATTTGTAAAATTCAGACCAATAACACAGAATATCATGGAACGATTAATGACAAAAAACGTTATTTGGTATAAATTGTGTACGTTAACAGAATCTATATTTTTTGTATAGTACATTTCCCTCTCTTACGGTTTGCCGGTTATATAAAAGTAATTCAGAATGAAGAAGACTTCTCAGGGTATTCGCAGAAAATTCAATGAACGTTTTATTTATCATGAAAAATATTAAGCATATGGTATTTTATTATTTATTTGAGCAATTTTTGAGAAAATAAAAAAGTGAAAAGATTTTTATCTAAAGAATAGTTCAGGATGGTGAGATTCTTGAAAATTTCGTGCCACGACTTTGGAAGAATTCAACTTAAATATCGGGTTTCGTATTTGACCAAATGTTCATTTTTTGTTTACATTGTTTTCTCTCGCTCACAATCTCACACATATCTTTCTTAAAATGATTCGATGGGAGGGTGCACCTCAAAAGTGTATGCTCGGTGAAATCTCGATATCGGGTTGTTTGCTGAAATACAATGCCTTTATTTAGTAGAAGATGAAAACTGCATTGAAATCGGGTGTTTATGTTGATGTAACCTAAAGCACATGTTTCGGTTTGTAAACATAGCTTAATTCTTGCTCTTCTATGTCCTTAGTAAATTTCTATCCTTTCCTTCCTTGTATTGAAGGAGACGTGTTTGTTTGCTCTTGAAGGTGTGAGAGGAAATCTGTCAGTAGCAACGTGCTACTGGAGAGAGAGAGCCGGCAGTCAGAGCCCCCAGGGTACATACCTGCCGGAATGCCAAGGTTCCCTCTCACCATTCGCCATCTTAGGGTTGCCGAGGTTCTCTTCCCAAACACCAAAACCCTTTGAAGCTGGTCCTGCGATGTATGTACTGCCAGCTGTTCCAGTGATAAACTATGACATCTTTATCTCCAGGTATGTGTGGGTAGGTGTGAGATTAAAGTTGATCATAAATTCAATGGAGGCTAACAATAATCTATTTGTAGTGTGTTGCCGATAGTTTGACGTTGAAGAATTAAACTGTAGCTGAATTCTGTCACCCAAAATTTTAACTACTGAATTATATCTGCTAATTCGGGCGTATACAGAATTTACTGTTTAAATAACTGTTTCTGTAATAATAATGTGAAGCTTGTGTTTTGAATCGTAGAAATGTTATCCCAAAGATTCCTTGGAGGTGACCGGTTGTATACAATCTATACAACCTGAGAACTGTGGCTGTCTATAGTCGATCACAATAAACACTACTGTAAGATTGTAGCAGTCGAAGGGAACAATGAGAATTTTACAAATTTAGTTACTTTTGTTAACCTAAATCCCGCCAACTTAGCATGCGTGTTCCAATCCTAAAGCTGAGAGTTATTATCTGAAACATAATTTTCACTCTATGACTTTGCTTAATTCCAGGAATCACTCACTCCCTTTCTAATTCTCAGTATTTTCTCAATGTGAATCTCTGCAACTTCCTAAACCTCGAATAACCGATTTCCCGGTTAATTGTTTTTAGTCGACTTAGGTTCATCGTAACCTTAAGTGCCTAGCTACATTGTTCAAATTGCCTCTACCTGGATCCTGAACACGGATTTTAACATAAGACATTTATTTATTGCAATTATTTATTTTCCGATCATTAACTTTTCATAAAATGTAAACCATTCATCATAGAAAGCTGCAATTTTTCTTAAACGCAGTTATTAGTTAGATAAAACAATACCTAAATTTGGTAAGTCTAGTTTTATAAATATAAAAGATCTTGATATCAGTATAGACCCAATAATATTTGCAGGGCTTATAATACTCGTATACAGGACCTACACAGGACTTAATATACAGGGCAGTCCAATAATATACAGGGCTTCTAAATCTCCACTTAAACATATGATAAATTCTTAATAGTTTGGGTGGCATACAGTACTTCCTCTATCAATTACAGATAGTGGTAGAAAAAGTAAAACATGGTTTTTCATTCCACTTTGGCGGGGAGTGGTTTATTCCTAATACTGTTTCATACACAAGCAATTTCACAAGTTTAAGACTTACATTATTTCGTATACGTTGCAGAGAGTCTCTCTGGACATCCACTAATTTCAAAACTTAGGAGCTCTGAAATTATGTTAGACCGCTTGGCTGTCACCAAGACGGCCCGGGTTAGATCCCAGGCGATCGCCAAGTGAGATTTGTAGTGGGCAACACGGCACTGCGGCTGCTTCCCCACCAGCATTCCACCAATTGCTCCATCATCATCTTTCCTATCATTTCATCTCGTCCTCATTCTCTCTTCCACACCTCTCACTCTCATACCAGGCATTGGGCTGATCACCCATCCTGGACTCTTTGTCACTGATCCAGAGATTCCGTTCCTCAACCCGCCGCCTGCAGGCATAAGAGTTAAGAGGAACAAGAACACCCTGACACCACGCAGTGCTATAAGAGGGCAGTTGCAAGAGGTGCGGCAAGTGATCCGAAAGCTCTTTCAGGAGCCATATCTATATCTATGGAATAGATTTGAATTTTTTTTTTCTCAATGCAAACTTGAAACGGACGCGATAACCGTAATTCGTATTTTAATGTACTCCACAGTAAGCTCTTATTCCATTTTTACACAAGCGTTGTTAATACTAACATTTATTGGATTCTATTTCTGGTTCACACTTCTAACTTCTTAAATGCTTGGATTTTATTGGTTACTTCGAATGAGCTGATGAAATGCTCATTCTCTCCTAATTAACCCGCAAATTTTGTCGCTAACCAACTTTCCACTACACAGAATTGAGGCAGGAGTAGATTCTCTGGAATTTCGATTATCCGTTCCAAGACACCTTAGACAATTTCCACGTGTATTTACTTCTCGTTATTCTTTTACATATCTGCCTAAATGTTGTATATACACTTTTCAATTCCATATTCAGTAACGGAAATTAGGACATTATTTCAAACTGTGTCTGAGCCAAATTAGAATGACTTTAAATACCATTGCGATATCCGTACACTAATGGATAACGCAAAAGCAAGCGTGTAAATGAGCAGAATGAACGAACATAAACGTAGCAAATGAAGCTTGTATCAGCTATCTTAAGGAGTCATTATGAATTGAAGGTACATACAAAAAGCGAAAATCTTACGGCCTTGTAATAAATAAGGAGGAATGGCCTCCCGAATATATTTATTTATATATTATTAATACATAATTGGTCTTATAGCAGTGTGCAGCAGTAACATATTCTACTTCTGTCGAGAATTGTGCCACAATACTTTGCTTTATTGAGCTCCATATAACTGGTCCTCCTCCATCATAATAATAAAACTAGTTTTACTTTTCCTGTCCATCATGTCACTCGCAATGTCTAGTTGCAGTATGTCTTTACTTGAATTTCATCGTCACTTTCTGATAAATAACGGATTCGTAAATTTTTGTTGTAATTGAGATATCTGGGAGTTCTCTTGATATTTGAAATATCTCGTTGAGATGGCACATTTACTGCTCTGCTTTCAAAGTTCACAGCATAACTCAGGCAAGGACGAGTCTTACACACTAAATATAAGAGACTTCCCACTGCTTCACAATATGGAAATTTTATAGCAGTTATTTGATCTTCCTCTTGTAGCTTTTCTTCTTTATTTGCTATTCCTTCTTGTTTCTCAGTTTTCTTTCCTTTGTCACATTTTCTTTTTTCTTTGGCTTAGGTTGATGACACATAGCAGTTATTACTGACCTTGCAGCTTCCATACCGTAACTTCGCACAACTTTATTGGCATAATTACCTAAAAAATAAAGCCATTAACAGTGAAGCAACAAATACTGTACAAATATAATTATTTGTAACAAAAAGTTCACTTATCTTTAAAGAAATTGATGCAAATCTCAATAAATTATTGATTGGCATATTTTGTTTTTGTTAAAGAGATTCCATGTTCACTCACATTCATTTCACTTCCAAGATAATGATTTGGTTTTGTGTTGACTGTCGCTTTCAAGCTTTCATTCAGACTTTTCATTAGCTTTTCCATGTCTTCAGTTCTACCTCTAATGACTATTCTATCATCGACATGTATTGCTACCACATTCTATTTTTATTCTTTGCATTTTTAAATCTGTCATATTTCAGTTGTTTAAGATTTTAAGATTACAGAAAATCAGCTAACTTCTTATTCCACTGTACTGGAGATTGTTTGAGACCATGCAATGCTTCCTCCAGTTCGCATATTTTGTTTGGAAACTCATATAGTTCAGGTGCTTGCTTCTTTAAGTTGTTCATATAGAAAGCTAATTTTGTGTCAAATGTCCACACGTGCATTTTCTTTTTTCAGCAAGAGCACACAGTGTCCTTAAAGAGTTTTAATGAACAACTGAGTTGTATATTTCTTCAAAGCTTAAATTGTACGTTCTTTGTTTCCATCCTCTTGCGACTAAACCTGCCTTTTATTTTCTATCATCTTTTATTCTGAATATCCAACGGCTTGTCACAACTTATTTTCCAGTTGCTTCACTTTTATCCAAAATATCCCATGTATTACTTGCTTTTAAACTTTGTTTTACTCCAACAACTGCTTCCAGTCATTTTTCTTCACTTCCCACGCATTCTTTATAAGTTAACAAAGCATAATTTTCATCATTTTCCAGGTAGTAGTCTTGAAATATTCTTGGCATTCTTAATTCTCTTCTTGGTCTTATATCTTTATTTACATTTTCTCCAATGTTGTAAATTTCCATACTATCTTCAGGCAGTGTTACATTATTTGTTACAGTTGGACTTCGGTTCACTATATAGGCAACTGTATATGGAGCTTCGCCCCACATTTCATTTTCAAGATGAGAGTCAAGTGCTATAACTTAGTTACTAGGGATCTATTCATTCTTTCAGCAGTACCATTATGTCCAGGTGTATGAGGAATGGTGAAGTTTATTATTATTATTCCTTTATTTCTGCGCCAATTCTTGAAGTTATTGCTCCGATATTCTCCTTCAGTGTCACAGCGTGTTTTAGAAACGTTTAAGATGAAATGGGCTTCTGCTTCATGTACAATCTTTTAAGAAAATCTTCATCTTCATCCTTGCCTTCCAACAAATATACCTTCACAAAGTGTGTGTAATCATCAACATATGCCATGGAATAATTTTTGCCATCATGAGTAGAAGGGCTGATCTTTCCACCCGTATCAGTTTGTATTAAGTGTAACGGTCTTGTTGCCTTAAATCTTACTAAAGGGCTACATTATGTTGGGTTAGGTTGTTTCCTCGGCTGGTCAGCTGCTATCTCACTTGGGTAGAGCACGATGCTGTATGGAGATCTCAGGGCAATGTGATAAGAGACAACACAATAAGAAAATGGTAGACAAATTGCTGTTTATTATAGTATTTACATGTTTAATTTCCTGTTTATTCCCAACGAGACTGTTTGTTGCTGTTCTTATTTTTTACACAACAGATAGAGATCCTGTACTGGCAAGTTACTTTGCATCTTATTTGTGACAATTTGCCTTGAGTCCGCGTATCTCTGCGTGTGTTGTGATCCTTTACAATTGCGTTTTAATGAATGTTTATGTCTAAAGGTAGAGACAAGCGAAATCCTAAACGTGCTCGGGAATCAAATAAAACTATATTTGGTAAAGGTATTCCAATTAAAGGGCAGGCATCGGAAATAATATGCTCTATGAGATGTAAGTGGCATTTCTCCACATCAATAAGCATCAACATATCACAGGTATGCCTCTTTTGTTACGATGATCTTTACATTGATGTGTTCTTGCATGCTCTAGCGTTTGCATGTAGATCCACTTTAGTATTTTCTTTGTGTATAGTATAAATAATAATAATAATAATAATAATAATAATAATAATAATAATAATAATAATAATAATAATAATAATAATAATAATAATAATAATAATAATAATAATAATAATAATAATAATAATAATAATAATAATAATAATAATAATAATAATAATAATAATAATAATAATAATAATAATAATAATAATAATAATAATAATAATAATAATAATAATAATAATAATAATAATAATAATAATAATAATAATAATAATAATAATAATAATAATAATAATAATAATAATAATAATAATAATAATAATAATAATAATAATAATAATAATAATAATAATAATAATAATAATAATAATAATAATAATAATAATAATAATAATAATAATAATAATAATAATAATAATAATAATAATAATAATAATAATAATAATAATAATAATAATAATAATAATAATAATAATAATAATAATAATAATAATAATAATAATAATAATAATAATAATAATAATAATAATAATAATAATAATAATAATAATAATAATAATAATAATAATAATAATAATAATAATAATAATAATAATAATAATAATAATAATAATAATAATAATAATAATAATAATAATAATAATAATAATCTCTACCCATTGCAGTCGCAACTAAATCGCCTGCGCACGCGTAATCCTATAGCGCTCTCCAGGTGGCAGCAATAAGCGGCAACGTCGCCTCTCTTTCTATACAAAACATCAATCACTTTCTAGATTGGCGACAAGTGTAGTGAACAGATTTGTGTCACTCATAAAGACAACATGTCTAATTTAACCCAAAATTGTTGAATGTCAACAATAAAAGAATACTGGAAATATATAATGTAAAGATATAACAAATTCGTACTTATTTAAATTCATTCCACTAGGGAAGCAATGTCCAAATTCAAGGATTACCTGTTGTTTTACACAACATTGAGATAATTATGTTAAGTTTTGTTATGTTTAATGTTATCTACTAACTACACTACACATATCACATAATTTCTCTATTCTTCTCGATTTTTGTAATAACTGTGTCAAGGATTATTCATTAATATTCTATGTGTAAGTCATAATAAGTAATCGCCATATACGCTTACAATTAAGTAATCTGTAGCACTGTTAAACACGTTTTGTTATACACACCAGAAAAGTGCCAAATATTACGATGGCCTTGCATGAGCTCGTGGAAAAGGAAAGGACTACAACAATATGTTTCGAAGTGTACTGCTTATAACATTGGAAATAGAGTGTTTAATGACACGATGAATTTCAATTTGGAAACATCTTACTCTAACCAAATCTACAGTTTCTTTTTTTTTTTCTTTCTTTCTTTTTTTTTTTTTAATATCTGTTGTTAACTTAATCTATTTGCTTTTTTTGAAGAGAGAGAGGGAGGAAGGGAGGGGACCTACCTTTCTTGGGGTATGTTTTATGTCTCTTAGGATTTCGTAATCATACACAAATCACCAAGAAACAAGATAACTGTGATATTTCGAGTATTTTAGATAGCGTTAAAGGTTTACCGCGGTGTTTAAATTGGATTTGATGCGTGTATAGATGTCTCGTCACGGTAGCTCAATTTGGAAGAACATTGGAGATTCCTGGTCATAGCTCTGAATTTTTCAAGACTGATTCAAATTTGCAAGAAGGAATAACTCATGCTATTCATAGAAAAGTCAATATGCACGTTGCATTCGAAATGATTGCATCTAAAAATAATCATAGTTTTAGCCAAATTTTTGAGAAAATTAACACACATAATTGCTTCTCTGTTCGTTTGAACCTATGGCCTCTTAAAGGATGCCTGTTTTCGGTATGAAATGCACTCTTTTATGCCCCAGACGTGCTTAGACCATTTACTGAAAATGCTTGTTTTTATTTCAATATGACATAAAAACGTGAAATGCGATGGCTTCCCTATTTAGGGTAAAGAATTAGAAAGTAGAAGAGCGTGCAAATTTTGAAGTTTTAATTTCTGCACCCTCTGCATTTGGCTGAACTCTAAAACAATTTCGAGCTTTGATAAAATGAAGTCAGTTCAGAATAAAGCTTCCGCATGTTAAATCGAGTTGTAAGAGGAGCAGATATACAATTCCTCAGATGTCTTTTGTTCTCTTAAGAGTTTACTGCGGGAAATGCTGAAAGTTAATAAGCATGCGAGAACAAGCGAAGTGCTTGGCTTTCTCACTGGCAAACAAAAGTGAGTAGAAATGGCGTAACATTTAAACAGCATTACATTGACATATCCTGCTTATATAATGACAGAGATTACCACGGTTAGCAGCCTTGTGTGATATAAAGTTGTATAGGCGGCATTTCTTATTTACTCCAGCACAAAAGAGGCTTTTAATTTACACGAGAAGCAGTTACATTTCTATAAGGCAACGAAAAGCTGTCATGTGACATTTTGTCAAGCTTGACAGTGTTCGCATTAATGGATCAAAAATAGTTTTATACCTTTACGTACTTACCTTACGGAAATGGGAGAAAAGTTAGCGATTTTCCTATGTCAGAACTTCTCTTATGATCCTCTAAACTCTAGAAATGGCTTACAGGCTTTTAATAGTGAAAGAATAATCTAACTTTTCTGAAAATGGTTTTTATGTAACGTAAATACATACAGCACAATATGGTCCGGACTGGACTATGCTAAGGAGGGGATTCGGCACGGAGGTCCATACTTGATCTGTTACACCTATGGCTCCAAGTGGAGCTCCACCGGGGGGAAGGATGAGGCGAGAGGAGACAGAAGAGGCACGACAATGCACAGGACAGGATCCCTACAATTGACCATTGGAAACTTCCCGACAGCCGAGTACAACCTGCATGTCACCCACCGTGGTCCAAAAACCAGGCCGACCCGGAGACCGGAGGAGGAAATGTTTACCAGGAGCATATCATCCCGCCGACACTTCTACCCTGAAAGAGACCACCAGCTGAGAGATGAATGTGAAACGTTAATGGAGATGAAATGGAGAGACAGGAAATTTGATGGATGTAATTAACCTATCCAGCATTCGATTGGCAAACTGGAAAAATCTCCGAAAAATCCCATCGGCCAAGTAGACCGGCCATGGAAATTGAACTCGGACCTCCCAAATACGGTTCACAGACATAACCTGAGCCATCCCGCTCGGTACACAATATGGTAATCTGCTTTGAAAAAATTCCACTGGAGGTAAACAAACATTTATGTGGCAATAAAAAGACTATAGAATTAAGAAGCGTATAAAAGAAATTTAGACCTACAGTAACTTCACTTTATATTTTACCTGTCATTGTATGTTAAAGAAAATTATAACTTTAAGTTGGAAAAAATACATTCATTCTTACTATACCAGACAGAAATGTTATGAATAATGACAATATCAGAGACAAAATTTCAAAAGAGTTTAAGATATAAATAAAGTTACCAGTAAAGGTTCGGACTAAAGTAACAGCCTCCAAAAATACGGAGCAGGGGACCATAAGTGAGCCCAACGGTCCTTTCTGCTTCTACCGCGACCCCTATGAGGGAAGGAAGAGAAAAGAACCTCGAAGGGTGACCAGATCGGGATGATCAACCGACGCAAGCATGGACGGAGTCCCTAACGTTTCCAGTTTACACGCATCCTACACTGCTGGACGCACCCACAAGCATCCAATTGGTTGTTTCCACCTGGTGGGGCTACTAGTAAGTCGGTCATGACTAAGAAGCCCTAACAACATCGTAAAGTACACCTTAACAAAGCGCGTATTCAATACCCAACCGCAAATTGGCGAACACTATCGTCTGGTCTTATAAACTGAAACAGATGGCAAGGAATCACCCCAGAATTCGCCTAACAATCAGGAGAATCTGCGAAAAATTTATGAGTCAAAGATTGTGGTTGCTGGGAATGGAATACGCGACCCCCTGAATGAGTCGTACACGTTATTGCGGCACCACCTCGGTGAGTGATATTAAAAACACTGGTATAAGATATTTCGATAAATTTGCAAGTGCTGCTCTTGCAGTAAATTTTCCAAGGTTAAAATGCTCATTAGTTTATTGATTCAAGAAGAAAGACTTTTTATACATTGAGGAATTTGAAATGACTAACCTCGATGACTTAATATTTTTAGTGTGCCCATTTCTATTGTGATGAAACCTATCATAGTGTTTGTTAAATGACCAAAATAGTATACGATATGACAACATTTCAGCTTCATGTTATTCATTAGCCCCGTTTTCATCGTTGTTTATAATGATAAATTTCTCAAGTTAAGGTCTAAAGGAATATTTAAACAACAATATTCAAAGTAAGAACTCCCACTTCTGAGGTATGGGGCTAGCGTGATTACCTTACATTCAAGAGGTCCCGAGTTCCAATCTCGGTCATAGTGAGTCATTACCGACCAAGGGTTACCAATATCACTGTTTAGAGTTACTATATGTGAAATGCTTATTACTCGATAAAACTTAATTCGTTCTTCACGTATATATGAACCGACAAATATCTTCTCTCATCGCTTCTGGTCTGCCCTCGACCAAGACAGAAGAAGAGGACTGCCGTAATCGGCTTCACGCCTCGGACTGTCTGTCCTTAATGGGCACAGCTGCACGTGGGTGTGTGACTTTTACTTCTGAAGCCTTCTTTTCACACAAAGATTCCCTTTGTGACTATTTTGTCCATTGTGATTATGAGACCAGGTCATGCCATTATTAAGGGTCCGAAGAATACCTATTCAAACGGAGTCAAGTGCTACCCTTTAGAACTCTGCTAAGGACACTGTTTCTCACGCTACTTTTTTGTTAAAACAACTATTCAACCCAAATGCTATTCGACTCAACTGCTCCTGCACGCGTTGTAACAAGGAACCAACATTCCTTTGAAATCCATCGTAATTCTTTACTTATGACAATCCTTTAATTTCGGTATCAAAGTGAATGTATGTGTTTTTCTTAATGAAAATTAGTAAAATGAAAGAAACCTATACTCAACTAGTTAATTGTTTCTAAGGTCCCCGATATAACCACAGAGTTAAGGGGAGTGTAAAAATGAGACACTTATAAAAAGTCCATAAACGGGGTGAGATTATTTCTAGATTTTAATGTTAAATGTAAGTTAAATGCACATATCTGGAGCACTTTAAAACCATGTCAAAAAAATTTATGTCAGGTGGATCAACATCGTTAAAAGTAGTACCAGTATTTTGTTAATCAGCTGTCTGTTTTATTTAGTTGCTACATGGTGATCTACATAGCATGTGATAATATGCATATAGGCACAACTGGTACTACTTGAATTTTTAGTACATTCTTAATCTGATGTGGTTACATTCACATGACCTTCTCTACTAGTAGCTTTAATTTTTATAGCCTCTACTTAAGAAATATTACGAAATATTATTTTCTACCTATCTCATGTTTATCGTGATAAACCTTGGTAGAAATTAACTGCCTTATACATTTCGAAAAGTGTAGGGAAAACCGAATCGCTATTCAGATAAGTAATGGGTTAAATCGAATACAAAAAATCGATGTATAGGACTCTTGAATGTTCTCGAGATGTTCTCGAAACCTTAATGGTATTCGAATACGCATGTAAAGTTCTCATTTGTGTTTGTCTTGAGTAATGTTCTCAAATACTTGAAATTGTTGTTTACACGAAGGTCGTTTTTATCTTATGTTGTTTTTACGTATTTTTACACATACACAGTACACATAAACACCATGCCCAAGGAGAGCCTTTACGCTACCCTTTACGCGATCGAACGTCAGAGACATCCGATCTAGCGAACTCAAACATGTGTATGAATGCTCGTTTGTAGTATTCGAGAACTTGTTTTCGAATGCAAACAATTGTTCTCGTTTCGTAACATGTGACATCATTCGAGAATTTGTATTCAAATCCAAGCAAATGATCTCGTTTGTACTATCCGAGAACTTGTTTTCAAATACAAGCAAATGTTCTCGATTCGTAGCATATGGCGTCATCCGAGAATTTGATTTTAATGCAAGCAAATGATCTCATTTGTAGTAATCGAGAACTTGTTTTCAAATACGAGCAAATGTTCTCGATTCGCAGCATTCTTCAAAGTATTGGAATACCATGTATTCGATTCTTAAAAGGATTCGATTCTACCCATCAATTGCAGATATTTAAACGCGGGCTTTGAATTTAGAGCAGAACAGAGGAGAATAGACTCGCAGAATAGAGCAGAATAGAAGAGAAGAGAATAGAAGAGACCGGATTGGGTAGAGGAATTCAGGGGACGCGGAGTATTATTTCCGGGTCAATCCGTGATATAAGCCTTTTGAGTAGAATACAACATTTAATCTATCTACTAAGCAAAATGTAAAAGTGAAAACCAGCCTCAAAACCACACATATGTTTCCTTTTTTTTCAGAGGGGACTATTGTACCTTATGCTCCCAGGTGGGACATCCCCGGGAGGAAGGATGAGGCGAGAGGTGACTGAGGGCGGTCGTCCCAAGGAGACACTACAGGGCAGAGGCCAAGGTCCCTACATTTTACTTAGAAGGAAACCTTCCCCGGCAGGCCAGGACAACGGACATTCCCCGTACTGTGGTTCGAAGACGGCCACAGCAGCCAGTTCGGAGACCGGCAACCGATCTACCGGAGGAGGAAGTGGTTCACTCAGAGCATATCACCCGGACATGTGCCGCCGAGATGAGAGATGATATGAAATGATAATAAAGATGAAATTATGGTGCAGGAAATTCGGGGGATGTAATTAACCTCCCAGCATTCGCCTAACGACCCAGGAAAACCCCAGAAAAGTGCATAGGTCAGGTAGGTCGGCCATGGGAATCGAACCCGGGCCTCCCGAATGCGGGCCACAGACGAAATCACCTGAGCCATTCCGCTCGGTTGTTTCCCTCTGTACTTCAGTCTTTAATATTGAGGTCTTACGCTTATTGTAATCCTTTTTAGTTTTTAGTTAACTAGGAAGAAAATTAAAATTCGTAAAGGGCTTTGTGCACTTCTTTTAAAATGTTATTAATTTATTCATCTATTCGTACATATCTACGGTAAATACAAACAAGAAGGCAAACTTATACCCTTACATAAAAATGCCAGTCATATAATTCCTTTTATCCACTTCAGGTTTGTAAATAATTATAAAAATTATAATTTTAACCCTGGTATATAATTCTGATTTAGTTTCCGTTTTCAGGAACTACACAATAAAATTGCATCAAGAACATTAAGATCTGAGGCAAGCTCTTATGTGATCCAATATTTAATGAAGCCGACTGTAACCAGCTGAGTGAGCATGTGTAGGTGTATTTCATCCCTTCTAGCTTTTAGAGGGGTTGCCGACTTCACAACTCAGTAAGCAATTTGAAATTTGAGCACGCGCGAATCAACTTGGTACCGTAATGAATAGCGTACTCTTAAATGCAGGTAATTTCCATAGCCAGGTGCCATGTAGTGGGTTGTTAATTTGGTACAGGAGCGTGATGCGCATGCTGTGTAGTTCGTACTTCCTTGTTAGCTAAGGAGCTTTCACCTATCCTTAGACACATTAAAACCTTAATTATCTCCCCATGGAACACTTTGCTCTTTCAGGAAAATAAATGCAATTATTGCCTGTTGAATAAATAGTTTGTGTGCTTGTGTGTGTGTGTGTGAGAGAGAGAGAGAGAGAGAGAGAGAGAGAGAGAGAGAGAGAGAGAGAGAGAGAGAGAGAGAGAGAGAGAGAGAGAGAACAAAGGCGGCATATACCTGAACATTACAATACCCACTCATGTAATTCAGGAACACCATTAACATTTACAGGAGACATTATGTGTGACTATCACTACTTCCTTTATACCTCAGACTTTATTGTCGTCGTCGTTATACAAATTACTCACACTTAAGGGTTCTTTTTTACCACTACCTGTGAATCGTGGCTAATGCAAGTCAAAAATGGTTTGAATACTTATATTGTTATACGTATGCAGCAAAAAACTGCTGCGACATTCTGGTTTAAAAACCATGTTTTTCTATACTAGACGGATAATAAACAAAAGAATCTACATAATATTTCAAAGTGTATTAGCTAAAAGATTTATATTTCAAAAAATGAAACTATTTCGGTGAGTTACACTTTCTTCCACCCACAAATACACACGCATGCGAACCTCTGCATAAAAACATTTTTGTTTAAGGGACTTCAAAGACACATTTTCGGCATTTATATTTATTCAATATTTTATCTTGCTTATTGTTTGTAAGCAGAAAGAAGATGAGCATAAATAAATAGACGAAATAAAGTAGTTTTTGAGAGACGTTTTACATACAGAGTCGAGTTGTACAAATATTCTATGCAAAAGCTTTTGAAAGCTTTATCTACAGTGAAGCGAAAATGATTAAAACACACACTTACACCATGCAATTCCATTTTAGAAGTATATAAACTCCTGCTATAATATTAACCATTAATGTATTTGCAGCATCTAAAATTTAATGTCCTAAGGTCATATTTTATACTGGATTATAGTATCAGAAGAAATACAGAAGATTGTGGATAGGATCCAAAGCTCATATCGATATCAAATAGGCTAAGCTAAGACATTTGTTTATGCCAGACATAAGAAGACTACTTCCTCCACTCGATGACTGAGATCAAAAGAGACACGTGGACTGTCTCCAACATTGTGATTACAACATTGTGTTTCTGAGAAATTAATGAATTAAGTTTCTGAGAGAGTAGTAAATAAGTCGGTGAATGGAAGTAAATGTGATAATTACTCTGTATAAAATGAAATTAATTATATAATAAGAGTTAAGGGTAAAAGAACAGAAAATAACTGGAAAGAAAACGATTTCTAGGTAATTAAAGAGGTTTTATTGATTGCATATTGAGGATGTAATTGAGTTCAAAGAGAATGTAGTAAGAGTCCTGTAGAGTGTACAATGAATGTCGTTATTATACCACCAAAATGTTCTTATACTCTTGTGGACTTAGAACAGACGTTTAAATTAGTGCGAGCAGCCACAAGAGGCCAGATAAATGTGGGTGTAAACGCCTCTTGAAAAGTAGGAAACAAGCATGAGTCGGTAGAATTAAGGTGTGTAGCAAAATGTCTGTCTCTAAGGAGCCGATATCGAACTGTAATGATAATCTAGTGATTACTATAAAAAATGAATCCTAGAATCACAACATGCTTAATTTTCCTGAAAAAGAATTTATAAGCATATCCTCGAAGAAGGTTACGTTGTTAATCAAAGCTTCGCGGGTGATCAAGCGTGTCAGGTTTATGAATGTCGAGCTTTCGGCCACTCTATACTCCACGGACTTCTTCAGGATCTGAATGAAAGCTTCAAGTCTTACATTACAAGGTTACGCTGTGTTTGAAATATTGACGGCCCCACCGAGGTTTTTCGGTAGTCTTCCCTGCGGGGTTGACGCGCGTAAGTGGCGTATCCACTTCCATTCCGTCTTGACGTTGTCAACGGGGGCGGGGGGGGGGGGAGCTTTTTAAGAAATCAGGTATTGCCCTATGAAAAGAGCCCCGGAGTACCCATCGCTCCCGGGTTGAAGAAGGCCAGGTTCTTTGGACCTACGGATCCTGGACTGATTGGGTAGAACCTCTGCACTTACCTAACCAGAGGTCCAGAGGTAGTCCTGGTCGGGCCAATTTTTCTTTATCCCCGTCCGGTTGTTTATAGTGATCTGCTGGGGGTAGGTTGTAGTTTTGTTTGAAAATTTTGTTTGGATGCCCTTGAGTAGTATCAGAAGGCAGCAGCTTAGCGGTTTTATTGCGTTCTCCCGTTGGGGGGGGGATCGGTTTACTGTTTTTCCCCCGTTTTGATTACGGGTGGCCTAACGCTTGAGCCATCAGGCGTAATATGAATTTTGGAAATTATGGGGTTTTCCTTGGGTTAACCAAGGGGCCCCAAGACGTCTTCTCTGGGGAGTTTATATGATGGCAAGCGTCTTTGCTCCCTCTGGTCATATCTGCTTAGGGAGTTCACCAAAGGGTTGCCATGGGTTTGGATTTTGTCGTAAATGGATCGTGCCCTCTCTCGGATGACATCGACAATGTACGGGATCTTTGAATGTTCACTGCTAATGCTGCTATATTTATATCGAGAGCGCCATCTGCTGGTTGGTCCCGATGCCAGCATGTTGCACTAACAGTCAACCTTCTCAAAGGAGACTGACCATACCACTGACGATGTATACCGCAGTTGTGCACGAAGCGTCTGGAACATCTTCTCCAGAAGACCACGGCAAGACAGCCCGAAAAACACTTCCAGTTATACTGATTCCGGTCATGAAAGCCTATGTTCTCTCATTCTTGGTTATACTGGTTAACTGGTAAATGCTCTCTCATTCTTGAATATAGTTTAAGAATGCTATGCATGTAAACAAATCTGGAAGCGATGTTTCTTTTTAACCTTCTTAGTAACAAAAGTAATCATTATGTACGCAGTAACCTTTGATAGTGATTTCCGAATGGTTGTCCACGTCGTTATCGAGTAATCCTTAGTTGAGGATATGAGACAGACCATATGAATATTGCAGTCGTGAGGGTTAGTATCGCGTGATATGGATCCACGACGGTGGAAATGTTAATCGATACCCTCAAAGTCAATAAGAATGGTGCTGCCATTTGTGAACCTTTGCACATGTCTTGATCCGCTGTTCATAAGATTCAAATGGCGATTAAAATAATAATAATAATAATAATAATAATAATAATAATAATAATAATAATAATAATAATAATAATAATAATAATAATAATAATAATAATAATAATAATAATAATAATAATAATAATAATAATAATAATAATAATAATAATAATAATAATAATAATAATAATAATAATAATAATAATAATAATAATAATAATAATAATAATAATAATAATAATAATAATAATAATAATAATAATAATAATAATAATAATAATAATAATAATAATAATAATAATAATAATAATAATAATAATAATAATAATAATAATAATAATAATAATAATAATAATAATAATAATAATAATAATAATAATAATAATAATAATAATAATAATAATAATAATAATAATAATAATAATAATAATAATAATAATAATAATAATAATAATAATAATAATAATAATAATAATAAAGCTAGATCAAATATATAAAGGTAAAGTTGGAAAGGAATCAACGTAAAATAAGATTATCTATAGCCTTCTACTAAAACTCGAAAAATGCTATAATATATTATGTATTACCATTGTCATAATTGCCCGCCTCGGTAGTGTGGTGGTGGCTTGTCTGCCTCATGTTCAAGAGGTCCCGAGTTCGAATCTCGGCCAGGATGAGTTACATGGATAAGGTTTTTCCTGGGGTTTTCCCTTTATCCTGAAAGACGAATTCAGGAAATCTAAGCTCTATGGACCCTGGGCACATTTGAACATCATTTCACCCATTCCATTCATCGTCCGATTTGACTTAACGTTGGAGGAGGTAAATTACAAAAAAAAAAAAAAAAAAAAAAAAAAAGGTCATAATTATCATCTTTTAAACGACAAACAAGTGTAAACTCATTTGTCTATCGGTTACTGGAATTTCATACAACAGAGACTGAGGGCAGCAATGCAGTTCATTTTCAATTCATGTTTAAAAAAAACGTTTATGTTTATATTTTACTCGAGCTTTGGTTCATTTTCTTCCTTTAAGATGGATCATTAGTGAAGGCCGCAGACGTGTGCGTTTTTTTCCATAGGTACATGGACTGTACTGTTATCGGTCTCCCACGTAAACAACTCCAGGTAGGCATAGCCAGAGAAAACAAAACAATCGCGTTACACTACACCTTGACCTTGCGTCTGCATACAATTACAAGGCAATGCATCACTAAATAGTTCGTAGAGTCCTACGTTGCACTGTTTTCGACGGTTGCACATTTGATGGCCATGCTGTACATCTGACGGCATGCATACACAGAGTATCCAGCTAACTTGTATGGCATGCGAGCGCACATCTCTCCGGCGTTTAATCATTAGCAAGAAATACTTCACAACTATACGTAGTAGGTATATGTAACAGTAATAGTTACGAAGTATTTTGTCAGGTAGTGGACATGTTTCGGTTTCCATGCACTATATCCTCTTCTAATTATTGTGAACTAGTTGAAGAGATACTCGTTTCTAAACTTGTGAACCTCTGATATTTGAATTATTTTATGAAAAAAGTCTGATATTTATGTTTCAAAATACAAGGGGATAAATCGTTCTTTGTACACCGATTTTCCAACTGCTTGTGTAAAGAAACGGCAGACTTTAATGTTATTGCCGCATCGAAAGGCGTGTGACTCGGTGAAATATTTTATTCATATTTCGACCGCACCCAAACATTATGCTATGCGTGCAGTAGTACTGTCATTTTATCTATCCTCTGGCACGAAACCCGAGACCGCTCACGCCTCCTAGAAACGATAAGCCTGCCTAATCAAATCAATCCGCCCCTCACTATAAAGAGCTACCTCTTTCACTGAGAAATGTTCATTCCTTTCCTACTTTAGGCATTCATTTGAAGATAGGTTTCAGCATTCTCAATATCCCCCCCCCCCATTCTTCATTTTGGACAGTGCCAGTTTTCACATAAATGTTTCTCTATCGTTTAGGGTCTAGGGTAGAGAAAGTATTGTACTTGACATACAAATACAAATGAGACAAGCATGCTTCAAATTTGGTCGCAAACACACAAACACACACGACACAACCAAATTGATTTTTATGGTAAACAATTATCCTTATTTTTTATTTTGCCAAAACAACTTATAACGATGTGCAACACACCATATATTTGAATGTATCTTGAATTTTCTGCGAACTTGGAATTAATCTTGTGTAAGTGGTGAACCATAAGAGATGAACTTAAGTTTACTGTACAGAAATTATAGATATCTTTACATTCCTAACCTCAATTACGAGATAACTGTTCACGTACATTAATTATATCATGAGTTAAATGGTTCATTATTTATGTGTTTAGAGTAAAAATGGTAAAAGATACAGGCATAAGGTGCTCACCGTTATTTCAATGAGATATATACACAGCCCCTAACCCTTGGTATACGTGCAGCGGTAGCCTAGATAGTGGTCTTAAATTATTTAATTGCAAATAGGTTGATTTATACCCACAGCGTGTGTGAGTCTATTTTTGCTCTGTTCAATAGATGATGTTTCGATTTGGACACCATTTAGTCAGCGGACTCTCTCTGAACTGGCAAGCTTACCGAGGTGAATGAAGACAGACCAAAATGAATCGATTCTTCATCTGCAGGAACGTCAGCCAATACAAATGATACTGTCTATGGGTTCAGACATGCAGCCGTTGAGAATATTTCTACATCACATGAGTCCAAGAGCCATCACGCAATGGAGTCAATACTGCAGATTAAGATAATTTCCAAATATCGGATGCACACGAGACGGATGCCGCGAAAAAGAACTCAGCGCAGTGAGATAGATCATCATAAAGAATGCAATATTGCAGACGTTAAAATACAAAAAAGCAATATTAAAAACAAACGTAACAACAAACTTGAATTTGTAGCCAGTATTTAAAAGCAAAGGCCACTGGTGATGAAACAGAATGCATCATTTGTCGCGACACATTTGAAGAAGACTGGATGGTACGTTCTGTAAGGGATGGATGAAGGAATAATGTACTAATTTAGACTCAAAATATGTATTTTAGAACTTTTATATGTATCATTCTAAGAATAATTCTGAAAAAAAAAAAATAGATTCAGGAGTGAAAAACCCAAAGTCATTCAGTGCCCGGGGCTAAGTAGGTACTTACTCGTGTTCCTTTATAAAACAAATCATAGGAATTAGTTTTATGATATTTAATCTTCAATTCTGTGATTATAGATGATGTTCACTCTTATGTTAGTATATTTGTTATTGTGTTTTAGAGATATATGCTCAATTGTATATGAAATAACATTTAAACGCATTATTTAGGAGTTTGCATCAGGAGCTAGTTACCTTCCCCTAATTTGGTATAAGTGGTAAACTATACGAGCGCAAAAATTATAGATTTCTTTGAACCCCCCGCCCCAAAATTGAATTATTTTTCTGTGATATTAGCCATTTCTAAGATATTCGTTGTAACTGGTTTACAGTTTTCAGTGCATTGCCATTTTTACTTTTCCTACTACATACTTAGAGTAGAGGTAGAGGAAGTATATTACTTCACCGAAAATTTTGTACTGAGATTCCACCGGAAATACATGTTTTGAGACTCCCTGAATCCAAAAAAAGGTATTTTTAGAAAAACGGCCTATCACTGTGTCTGTGAACAGCATAACTCAAAAATGAAAAGTCGGGTAAATACTAAACTTGGTGGATAGAGTCAACATGAAAAATTCAATGCCATGGCCGGGATTTGAACCACGGATCTCCTGGTTTCCGTCCAGTCGCTCTTAACCTTTGAGCTACCATGGCCAACGTGCCTTCCTGACATTGAATTCTCCAGTTGACTCGTATATTTCCCCGGTAGACCACTAGGGGCTCTCGCATCCGAGATACACCGTTTGTGGCGACTTACTATTGTAAGTACTTAAGTCCCAGGCTTCATCATTTAACTCATATTATTTTAGTTAATTGATGGAAATTAATCATTTCTCCACACTAGCCGTCTATAGGCTAAGATATTTGATGGATAGAGTCAACATGAAAAATTCAATGCCATGGCCGGGATTTGAACCACGGATCTCCTGGTTTCCGTCCAGTCGCTCTTAACCTTTGAGCTACCATGGCCAACGTGCCTTCCTGACATTGAATTCTCCAGTTGACTCGTATATTTCCCCGGAAACCAGGAGATCCGTGGTTCAAATCCCGGCCATGGCATTGAATTTTTCATGTTGACTCTATCCATCAAATATCTTAGCCTATAGACGGCTAGTGTGGAGAAATGATTAATTTCCATCAATTAACTAAAATAATATGAGTTAAATGATGAAGCCTGGGACTTAAGTACTTACAATAGTAAGTCGCCACAAACGGTGTATCTCGGATGCGAGAGCCCCTAGTGGTCTACCGGGGAAATATACGAGTCAACTGGAGAATTCAATGTCAGGAAGGCACGTTGGCCATGGTAGCTCAAAGGTTAAGAGCGACTGGACGGAAACCAGGAGATCCGTGGTTCAAATCCCGGCCATGGCATTGAATTTTTCATGTTGACTCTATCCATCAAATATCTTAGCCTATAGACGGCTAGTGTGGAGAAATGATTAATTTCCATCAATTAACTAAAATAATATGAGTTAAATGATGAAGCCTGGGACTTAAGTACTTACAATAGTAAGTCGCCACAAACGGTGTATCTCGGATGCGAGAGCCCCTAGTGGTCTACCGGGGAAATATACGAGTCAACTGGAGAATTCAATGTCAGGAAGGCACGTTGGCCATGGTAGCTCAAAGGTTAAGAGCGACTGGACGGAAACCAGGAGATCCGTGGTTCAAATCCCGGCCATGGCATTGAATTTTTCATGTTGACTCTATCCATCAAATATCTTAGCCTATAGACGGCTAGTGTGGAGAAATGATTAATTTCCATCAATTAACTAAAATAATATGAGTTAAATGATGAAGCCTGGGACTTAAGTACTTACAATAGTAAGTCGCCACAAACGGTGTATCTCGGATGCGAGAGCCCCTAGTGGTCTACCGGGGAAATATACGAGTCAACTGGAGAATTCAATGTCAGGAAGGCACGTTGGCCATGGTAGCTCAAAGGTTAAGAGCGACTGGACGGAAACCAGGAGATCCGTGGTTCAAATCCCGGCCATGGCATTGAATTTTTCATGTTGACTCTATCCATCAAATATCTTAGCCTATAGACGGCTAGTGTGGAGAAATGATTAATTTCCATCAATTAACTAAAATAATATGAGTTAAATGATGAAGCCTGGGACTTAAGTACTTACAATAGTAAGTCGCCACAAACGGTGTATCTCGGATGCGAGAGCCCCTAGTGGTCTACCGGGGAAATATACGAGTCAACTGGAGAATTCAATGTCAGGAAGGCACGTTGGCCATGGTAGCTCAAAGGTTAAGAGCGACTGGACGGAAACCAGGAGATCCGTGGTTCAAATCCCGGCCATGGCATTGAATTTTTCATGTTGACTCTATCCATCAAATATCTTAGCCTATAGACGGCTAGTGTGGAGAAATGATTAATTTCCATCAATTAACTAAAATAATATGAGTTAAATGATGAAGCCTGGGACTTAAGTACTTACAATAGTAAGTCGCCACAAACGGTGTATCTCGGATGCGAGAGCCCCTAGTGGTCTACCGGGGAAATATACGAGTCAACTGGAGAATTCAATGTCAGGAAGGCACGTTGGCCATGGTAGCTCAAAGGTTAAGAGCGACTGGACGGAAACCAGGAGATCCGTGGTTCAAATCCCGGCCATGGCATTGAATTTTTCATGTTGACTCTATCCATCAAATATCTTAGCCTATAGACGGCTAGTGTGGAGAAATGATTAATTTCCATCAATTAACTAAAACTAAACTTGGTGTTTAAGTTTAGTCTCTTCCAAGGATGCATCCAAAGAAACAACGAAAAAAAACGTAAAAAATATCAAACTATCATTTATATACATTGAATATTTTTAGAAACGTTTTGACGTTAACCATTTTGATAGATCACCTTAAATAAATACAGTTACGTGACAAGTAATATCTTTATCTTGAATTTGCTTCAAATATATTGCGAAGTCCTCTTCATTGGGAAGACACTGTATACAATTTTGTACAAGGAGTATACGTTAAACGATAGACGAAAATTTACTACAAAAAATATTGACCTCTTTAAAATGCATTATTTTAAATATCAATTTTTCTGTTATTAATGATTCGAATTGTTCAATATTTTGTCATTCTTTTAAAGTTATATCCATTTTCAGTTGTTCCTAATGTTTGCATAAAAAGAGCATTGAACTAAGGCCAGTATACAGCGTCCAGATCTTAAACATTTGACTATCTCTGTTCACTTTCTATCTATAAAGAAATTTGCAATTTACATATTTCTACAAAGGAAACAAGGAAAGAAACATAAGCTTTCATAATAATAACTTTTATAGCCATCAATAATTGATGTAGGTTAGAGAAAGTCACATGAATGTAAAACATCACGTTTTTAAGATGCTATCACTTTGATGTCCTAATATCAATGGGACTACCAAAGCCTTCACATATCCAACCAAATTTTACCAGGGGTACTATTTATATTTTGAACCTTGGTGACCCTGAATGCTAGATATTCGTTTCCAATGGAAAGTTTGACATTGTTGACCATAATCTACTTCAGAAATTTTGTCAACAGAGCATCATTTATTTTGTTTACATTAACTTAAAAATTGTGTCTCAACAAAAACTTGGAAATAACTCGTGAAAATGTTTGTGCAATGATTTATTACGAATTTCGACGTGAATTATCAAGACAAGAGTGCATAAATCAACTAATTTCCGCATTTGGTGACAAAGCTCCATCTTTTGCCACTGTGAAACGTTGGTATAACGAATTTAATCGTGGCCGCCGTTCGCTCAATGATGAAGTTCATGAAGGTCGTCCAAAATCAGCTGTTCTGCCAGAAAACATTGATGCTGTGCAAAAGCTAATACTGCAAAATCATCATGCATTATGTTGTGAGACTGAGGCAACCCTAGACATTAGTTCCGCCAGCATATATAAAATACTACATAGTTATTTATCCATAAAATAAAAGCTTTGCTCTCGTTGGATCCAACATAATTTGACGCAATCTCAAAAAGATGCTCGTCTCGATTTGTGTAAAAAAATGCTCAAGAAATGCAATGACGGTGCCTCAAAAGACGCTTATAAGATTAAAATAGGTGACGAATCATGGATCTATGCTTATGAGCCGGAACGTAAACAGCAGTCGACTGTATGGGTGTTTCAAAATCCAATAAAACTTGTCCACACACGAAGCACTGCTTCTTCAGCAAAACCCACCATTTGGCAACAGTGCCTTTAGAGGAACGTAAAACGGTCAATGCCGAATAGTACACAACCATTTGTTTGCCGGAAGTCTTCGATAAAGTAAGCAAAACTAGCAAGAGCCGTAGGATCGTTCTTCATCAAGACAATGCGAGTGCACGCACATATCGTCTAACAACAGAGTATTTGAAGGCTCGAAAAATAGAATTGGTGGGTCATCCGCCCTACAGTTCTGATGTGGCATCCAGTGACTTATTTTTGTTCCCGAACATCAAGAATAAACTGCGCGGACAACGATTTTCGTCGGCAGAAGGAGCCATTGATGCCTTCAAAAACCATGTTTTGAAGGTGTCTCAAGGATTCTGGAATAAATGCTTTGACAAATCGTTCAAACGGATGCAAAAGTATATTGATCATAATGCAGAATAGTTTGAAAAACAATAAAGCATCAGAAATTACTTTGTTTTAATTATTAAGCTCAACATATAAATAGTGCCCCTCCTAAAGGCTATTTCTTCAGGATACACCAATTCTTCTTGTATCTACTGCGAAAAGTGTAATGAAACTATTTCTGCAAACAATGATCTCGATTAACATTAAGTGTTCAAACAAATAAGCATTTGTAGGAATATCGATACAAGAGTAAAGTCTGTTTAGTTAACGTGTGTGCAGTTCCCAGTCAAAGGGACCTCAAAGGACCTGACCTCCCCGCCCACTAATGATCGCCATAAATCTGTCTCCACACTTCAGAAATGGAACACTGACGTTGGGGACCAATAGCAACTCCGATTTTCTGAAAATGACAGTTGCATGTCTACTCCACGTGGAGTCTCAGTTGCCAAATTTCCAACTTCCAGTTGTTCTGTTTCATTAGGTGCAGACATTCGTTGTGTGTCCCGATGTGGAGACCGTGGGAGAGAAATGCAGTGGTAAATGCAAATGAAGTAGTAGATAACGTTCAGTCAAGTGAAAATAATCAAAGTGAAGACAATAGTGTGAATGAATTGGAAGGTGTTGCTGGGCCGAGTTATGTTAGGGGAGAAGCCTCAAAAAACAAAGTTATAACGGGAACTCTTTCTAAGCAAAGTCAAGCGCTTGTTTTGAACGCATATAAATGTGTGTCAAAATATGTTACAAAAGTCATTATAGGGCAACACATCAGACTTCTCTTAGAAGTCTCTCTTTCTCTCCATATCAAGTGCAATTAATTTCGAAATGATCAATATTTCCCATGTGCGGTCTTTCAAGAAGAGCGTTTCTTTTTCAAAAAAAAAAAGCTAAGCTAGTTGGAAAGAGGTTGTTTCTTCTTCTGAATCAACTCTAAAAGCAGAAGTGTTTGTTGTATAAATATGTTAGTAAATATCCGAGGGTCCAAAGGAACGCACAAACTGCGAGCAAGGATTACTGGAAACCCGCTCTGTGATATGATCCATCAGTAATAGGTTTTCACAAATGAGAAGGGTACGGCCCCGTTAAACAAGATTAAGGAAATAACGCAAAGAATTTGCTGTATCCGCCTTCTTACCTGGGGTTGGCTCACTGCTTCTTCTCCTGCGTACAGTCGAAAGATGGATTGACGTTGAAGCCTTACAAAAATACAGTGAAGGGAGACTGTCCTCGGCATACTTCGCCTGTCTCATTCATATGACGCTATGCTTTTTGCCGCCTTTCAAACCTAGAGGCGTGTCTTCTGGGAAGTGAAAACCTCAGGCGTACATTTTACTTTTTACTATCTCTAGTATTGAAGGTAAAAAATTCCTTGCATTCCACCCAAATTGTCGATATCGGAATTTCGTCGGAAATAAACGATTTAAGCCTCTCTAAATAAAAAATATGTGTAAGAAAGCTCCATACGTGTGATGTACACAATATGTACAAGAATATATTCAAGAAAATCCTGCGTTCAAACGACGCTTTACATAAAATTGTTTTCAAAATTATTCTTAAAAATGGCTCTAACGATTTTCATTTTAAATATCTGATGTGTTGCACTCACACGACTTTCACTCTCAGTCTTGAACAAACTATTTTCATGAACGCTTATTTTTCTATCTACTTCGTGCTACTAGAGATATACATTTGCAGAAATTGTTTTATTATATACTAGCTCGAATACACCTGGCTTTACCCGTGACTTGACAATGTTCCTAAAGCAATACCCGATTTCACCAACAGATGTTAAATAAGATATTAACAAATTTTACGTAACAATTGTCACAGCGTTAACTAATTGTTAAAATTCTTGCACTTCACGAACTTGTTTTCTGAAAATGCTAACAAGTACGTGTTAGCGCTGAGAAACTTGTAAATATTACAGATATAGAAGGCTGTGGATGAATCGTATTATTTTCTGAACGTACTGCGATGTGCTTTTCATTTTATTTTAATTCATACACATCTGACAAAATGGTGGGTGAACAAAATCAGAATAGAAGTGGGACAAATTTCTCATCAATCGAGAAAAAATTGTTAGTTGAATTAGTAACTAAATATAAGGATATTGTGGAAAATAAGAGGATAGGTACGGTAAATGTGAAAGAGAAAGATGTGATGTGGACAAAAATTGGAAATGAGTTTCATTCGAATGCAAATGTCACAACCAGAAATACTAAGCAACTTCGTCAATATTACGTAAATTTATAACGAGTTGCGAAGAAGGATAAAAGTGGCAAGAGACCGTACGTTCCAAGACGGGAGGTGGACAATGTATTATCCACAGAATTCAGTGCCCGCCTCGGTAGCGTGGTGGTAGCATGTCTGCCTCACGTTCAAGAGGTCCCGAGTTCGAATCTCGGTCAGGGTGAGTTACCTGGATAAGGTTTTTCCGGGGTTTTCCCTTAGCCTGAAAGACGAATGTCGGGTACCTCTAAGCTCTATAGACCCCGGACTCATTTGAGCACCATTTCACCCATTCCATTCATCGTCTGATATGACTTAACGTTGGAGGACGTAAAAAAACCAGAATTCAGTGAATTATAAAATCGCAAAGCTATTAATACTTGAAGCAAAGGTGAGATCGGCATATTCCTATTCGATACATTTTTTAACCTCTCTTATACTTCTTCAGTAGCCTTCATAACAACTTGTTTCGGCAGTCTATACCTCCGTAGAAATTTTGTTGTTGTTGTTGTTGTTGTTGTTGTTGTTGTTGTTGTTGTTGTTGTTGTAATTTACGTCCTCCAACGTTAAGTCATATCGAACGATGAATGGAATGGGTGAAATGATGCTCAAATGAGTCCGGGGTCCATAGAGCTTGGAGTTACCCTACATTCGTCTTTCAGGATAAGGGAAACCCCCGGAAAAAACATTATCCAGGTAACTCACCCTGACCAAGATTCGAACTCGGGACCTCTTGAACGTGAGGCAGACATGCTACCACAACGCTACCGAGGCGGGCAGAAAATCTTCTGATAGCTCCTCAAAATGATTGTCCTCATAGGCCATTCTCTATTATGAATGCCATTTAGACGGTCTAAATATAGCAAATCGACATCAAAGGTTGTCTTCACGCCCGCCATCTTGACAATTCTACAATGTTAACGACTGAACAACAGAAATATGGCTTGTTAGCTTAACAAGAGGTTTAACACGAGTGTTAAGATAACACCTGTTGGCTTAATGCAACTTTTATTATAACTATTGCTAAATATACTGAAAAATGTGTCAAGTCTTAACATCTGTTGGTGAAATTGGGCATTACCCTTGACTTGAACTTGCCCAATGTAAATGCACCTTTTTTTCTGAAACATTTACAACTACCACACTACTACACTGCTATAAAGCCAAACAGTATCTAATAAAAATACAGAGAATTTGTATGCAAAGGCACTTATCTACAAATACCATAGTTTATAATTATTTCTCCTTAATGCAACCGAGTGACTTCCAGGTTGTTAGAATCGGGCTAACTCGTCGCTATTTATAGAGCAAATCTCACTGGGAAGAAATCACTGAACAATGCAAAAAATGTTACGGAGATGAAATGAACTAATGAACTCAAATATCAAGTATTTAACCGACTTTTCAATTTTGAGTTATGCCGTTCACAGACAGACACACAAACACAAACACACAATTTATGGAATAAATTTAACGCTAGCAACTCTACTTTCTCACCATTTGGTTACCAGGGAAGTAAATATTATATTCGAAATAAAATTCGAGGGAAATTTCAGCAGAAATGTTTCAAGTCTTCTACTACATACTACATATATGTTTCGCCATACCAAGATGTTCTTTAATAATAATAATAATAATAATAATAATAATAATAATAATAATAATAATAATAATAATAATAATAATAATAATAATAATAATAATAATAATAATAATAATAATAATAATAATAATAATAATAATAATAATAATAATAATAATAATAATAATAATAATAATAATAATAATAATAATAATAATAATAATAATAATAATAATAATAATAATAATAATAATAATATTAATAATAATAATAATAATAATAATAATAATAATAAGGATAGTTTGCATTTCTTCATAGTCACCTTTGACATTAAGGTGCTTGGCATACATTGGCACCATTTTGTGTGCACTCTCTTCATCTCATGTGACGGCCCGGATATTCCACCACGTTACGATAACATCCTTCAGCTGCTCCTCATTTACGTAGCGTTTATTGGCAAAATGCTCCTTCGGTTTTGGAAACAAGTAGTCCGACTGTGTTAGGGAGAATGCTCGAAGATTCCTACTGAAATTTCTCGCAGTATGCCGACATACTTGACGTGCAACGGAACAATTCCTACATGGAAAAGCTTCCCCCCTCGGTAGTTTTGGAATGTCCAGCGAAGACGCTCAGAGGTAGCGCTGCTCCATAATACGAAGCCATCAGTTTTTCAGTTGATGCAATTTGTTTGAACTTGCATGGCTTCTGTGGTGACTGAGGATGACGCCACTCCATAAATTGTCGCTTCCCCGTGGGGGTGTTATGAGAAACCGATGTTTCATATCCTATAACAATCTGGACACTGAACGTTGGGCCATCCCTTTAGTAACGCTTCAAGAATGCTAAAGTAGCATCCATTCTCTCAGCTTTATGTCCATCTCTAAGTATTCTTGGCACATGCAGTGCACAGATTTTGTGATATCCTAAGAGCTGAGTAACAATTTCACGCACAATTGAGCGAGACACTTCCCGATATGCACCTCGCTAATCGCGAATCCTCGATTCTCTCGAATGATACTATCCATCTCTTGTTTCAAGCATCTGTGATGTCGGAGGGGCACCCTGGTCTTTCTTCAAGCATCTCTTTTCCCATTCTTAAACATTATACATGACTTACTGGTACTGCCTACGTTAATTACATCTCTACCATAAATGGTGAAAGTAACACCATGCAATCCACAGTCGGTGTAGTCCTCAATCGGCGCAGTCATGGTCACAACTACCTTACCGCGTGACAAGGTCTGACTTAGAACTGTATGAGGTAACTGTCAACATCACACTGAACATCACAAACCCATAAGCGGTTGTCACAAAAAGGGTGCATGGACTACATATGCAGAAGCACTTTACACAACACAACACGCACGCAGAGCGCGAGAAATAATTAACAATCTCAACCTCAGCAAATGCTTCAGAAAGGCTATCGAGAACTTCAAAGCACCGCGCAGTTCGTCACAGATGTCAACGCGTCGCTCTTTCAGTTCTGGAGTACGCTGCCGTGGCACTCATTTTGCGGAGACACTTGTGAAAGTTAAGCACATAATGATAATGTGGTATGCTAAGCCATGACTAATGTTCAGATTTATAGCTATTTCATCCACGGTCATACCGTGATTTTCTACCACAGTGGCTTCAACTACTGTAGTAGACTCGGTCTCACAGCCCGGTGCGCCTGACCCGGGCGCAGAGCATGTCACAGAAATCATGCCATTTTGAACATTCTACTCCACTCATACAGTTGCTGCAGTAATAGACATGAATCACACTGGACCTATATTGGCCGATGGATTTCAGTAAGTTTCGTATCTTCACTACTCAGAAGACGTATTACAGAACTTTTTTCTTCCTTGGTGCCTGTTTTAAGCAGGGCAGGCATTTTGAACTAGTATGTAGCTGCGTCTTTTGTCTACGGTATTCTGCCACCTTTGGGTAATCTTACACCATTGGTAACATTGCTGCCAGCTTGAAGATTAGGGCGAATTGTCAAATCTACACTTCTAAGGTTTTCATTTGAACCCTCTCGTAAACACATTTACCTTTCAATTGTTTTTAGTTAATTTAGTTATGTAAAGATATTATACTACATGTGTTATTATATGTTTAAGCATATGTGACTACAACTTAAAAATTCCATTTAAATATGACAAAGAATATAACACACGTAGTTGCAGATAAAGATACTGAAAGTAAAGCACTGAATCAAAAGAACCTTTAAATCGAATTTGGGCTAGATTTGATTACTTTGGGAGAATAGACTCTTTGTCTGATTCTATTTACATGACATCCTCAATTCCTTATTTTACCCCCCCCCCCCAAATAAATCAATCCCTTTTAATTGTTTATTTTGTGAATCACTATAATAATAATTTAAATTCTTCAGTCTTTTTCTCTGGTTTATATGAGTGAATTTATACATTTTATTCATTTCTGTGACAATGTTAACGGACACTGTTACAATATAATCACGACACATTATAGATGAGGGTAGTTGGCTGAGAGAGCGGGGAGACGGACAGGTAGACGGGTGGACGTTCGGACGGATGAATGAATACCGCATTCCTTATACTACCGATATTTTGCTTCTTTGCCTATCAAAGTCCTTCTCTTAGGAGTTGTAGAGAGAGAGAGAGAGAGAGAGAGAGAGAGAGAGAGAGAGAGAGAGAGAGAGAGAGAGAGAGAGAGAGAGAGAGAGAGAGAGAGAGAGAGAGAGAGAGAGAGAGAGAGAGAGAGAGAGAGAGCAGTTTAAATGCCTAGTGTGGTAATGCGCTTTGTTTGGAACGTTTTAGTGATGAATTGTTTATATTCTAAGCCTGTTTAGATGGTTCAAATTCAAATATATCTAAAGTATCTAAAGCGTACTGTTCTGGAGAATCTTTTAAAACCTCTATCTACATACAGCTACAAGTGTGGTGCATGCAAAACTTGAAGGGGGGCGGAGATTGAAAATTGGAATACCAGACAGGTGTCCAACTACACATTCTTCATTACTATGATTATGGTGAAAAAATTACATAGTAGTTAAGTGCACACCAAGTCTTATCATGTGAGCGATTGGTTGAGGAGTAGAAGGCGTGCGTGATATGGGTAGTTCATATTATAATCAGACCGATACTGGATGCGACCGCATCCTTCATTGGCTGGATTAAGTTAGTTGCTTCGCGCTTCCATCTAGTAAGAATCGATTCATATCTAACTTTAGCCAATCAGAGACATAACATTTCCGCTCGTGATAGGAGGTGGTTCCGTTTTACTGCTGTGAACACCTTAGTTGCGATGTTAGACTATAAAATGGGCCATAACTAGACTTGTACAGGTGGGATGGAAAGAACAATTAGCAAGAATTCCTATAGACTTTAAACCAAATTATTTGGCTGACTAAATTGATGTAGATTAAACAAAAATTACAAATTCAAGAAAAGTTGTGTTTGAGATTGTTGCACACAGAAGAAGAGTTGAGAGGACTCGAGATGATAAGGTAGGCTATGATATGTTGTTCTATCCCAGCCACTTGAGCCAGACAGGAACATTAACGAAAGAATCTTCATCTTCCAAAGAATGGCACCCCTGCTACAGAAGTCTCCTGGCAACCTCTCAAATAAAAGAACATCCAGCTTTTTCCCTCGTGGCTCACCGGAAAAAACTCCGGACTATTGTATTTTCCAAGAGCTTGAGATGCCATTCCAGAATGAAATCTTGTCACCATTTCTGAATGTTAGTGTAGAATGTTAGTCGACTTTACGTAGCTGAAGGTAAAATCTTTTTGGCATCAAAAGGTAATTTATAAACTGTATAAGGATATTTTAGAATAAACAAATCTGACGCTTTTGCTACCCATTATACTCGTACTTCATTTTCCTGTATGACCTATGTATGATCTATAAGTAGTTTATTTTTCCAAGGAATTGTTTTTAACTGCGATAGTCATTAGACTAAAGAACACCTTAGAAATTCACCTATTATAAGCCAAGATAATAATTAACTGCTTTGAAGAAGCTAGTCAGTTTACAGCAAAATGGGAGCTTCCATTAAAAGTACTTTGCATGAGTTTATGATCAAAAAATATGGCTATTTAACATTTCAAAGTACACTTCATAAGATGTGAACAAAAAAGTGCGAATATTTGGCAATGGTTGCCACAAAAAATATTTGAAGTAAATAGTATATGGTAGGCATAGTTCCCATGTAGTAGACCTTCCTATTTCATAGTTTCTAATTTATTTACAATGCATTAGAGTGACAAGGAGGACTCCACCGGCTGTACACAGAGGAAAAAAATGCATTTTATTCGTTGTGTCAAGTTGACAACCTCTGACATTTTAATCAACATTGTGAAGTCATATATGATGGAATATACTCTGAGAGTCAAAAAGTAAAATATAGATGTAAGAGAATTAAAGTTCTTTATTTAAATGAAAATACAAAAATATACAGACAGAAGAGGAAGAATCATTTTACTGAATAGCCAAATAATAGTATAACAAACTAAACGGACTTCGAGCCCGAAAGAAACTAGGAAAGAGGGAGATAGAAATATGAAATTGTGCAGAAGACTGAAAATAATTATTAATAGAGTCTGCTCAAGTTGCATGTTGATAACTTTGGGGGAAAATAATGTCCTTTTTCACATAAAAGCATATTGAAGTGAGCAAATTTCATGAAGTTCTTCACTTAGCATCCTTAAGGATATTGGAATTATATAAAAAGCGTGCTATTTAATCTAGCTGTTACCTAGGAAATTATTCTCTCTTCTTCTATAACAATATGGAGGAGCGGATGAAGGATCGGACGGACGGACGGGCGGGTGGATTCTAAAGTCACTTTACATTTCAGTGTAATGTTTAACGCCCGCTTTTACTGCATGCGGCACCGCAGGCGGTGACATTCATGATACATAAGATGAAAATGGAACACCGATGGAATTAGATGGCGTGGGAAACCGAACATCCCGGAGAAAACCCGTCCCAGCGCCGTGTTGTCGACCACAAATCTCACGTTGCGGTTGCCTGGCATCGAACCCAGTTCGCCTTGGTAAAAGTCGAGCGGTTTAACCACTCAGACGGGGCGCGGCCTGTACATTTCAGTGATACAGTTACAATATATATACCATGTGAGTCATCTGCCCGTATTTATACTTTTATATACAACCCGCAGTTTATAGTCTAATGTGAAAACATTGACCCTTTTAGCATAAAAGCCGTTATAGCAGCTCTGATCTTCTAATCAGTATTATCGCACTTACAGCCCTGAATGAGGACCAAGAAGCTGTGAAAAGTTTAAATAAACTACGATTTTTCATGCATATAATATTAGCAAGGCGATAACGAGTGCTTTCTTAAAGAGCGACATAGAATACGTGACAGCTGGACTAGTGGGTTTTGTTAGCTGCTGCAATATGTCTGGTGATACAATGGCTAGGTTCGAAACGACAACACATTGTTTTGGTTTTCTTTTTTTTCCCATTCTCCAAGTCTTTATTGTCTGCATTTTAGTTCCTAATTTATTTATTGGTGCTATTGATTCCTTTGTGGTCCAAAGACACAAGAATGATAATCCAATATTTAGGGATCTACAGAGATTAGCTCACCATTTAAGTTGCGCGCCGATCTCCCCCCTCTCGGCAGGTAGGAGAAGCTCTTGCCCTTGCTTATCTTTAACTAAGGATCATTTGAAACTTTGTGACCCTTATAATTTGTACATACTTGGTGTTGTTACACAGTTGGCTTTCATTTTTACGGGCCTGTCTGCGACATTAAATCTAATACTTTTGGTTTCATGCTTAATTCTTATGTTTTCCGTTACATTTGTGAAATGTTTGAAACTTGGTTGAATGGATCAAGGACAATACCGATCATAATAAAATATCTACTACGAACTATAAATTTATAAATATCTGTCAGTGGAAATCATGGCTATTGTTGTATTTTGTACACACCTATAATATATAGAAAAATGCTATTTCTATCATAATATCATATTATAGACCCCAAGATGTAAAATAAAAGGCAATAACATTTTTCAGCTAAATACGAAGGATTTGAGCCAAACTTGCAGTGGCAGAGTGTTAAAGTAACACAATTTAGCCAATGCTACCTACGGAGGGGAACTTCCTATACGAATAAGTAACCGCGGACCTGTTTTGAGCTCATTCTGGTAGTTTTAACACAAATAAAAAACTGCAGCCGCCATTACATTTACTTTATGAGCTAAAATCTGTCGTAATTTGTGACAGAAGCGAAAACAATCCACCTAATTCTTAGCATTTTTTGACATGGCTGTGCAACGAAAACACGTGTTGACTGAAGATTTAAATCCACAGTTGGTCCCACTGTGTAGATCTACCATGCTCAGTTCCAATGTTATTGTCAAGTGATGCATGTGATAGCTTGCTTCTTCAGGAGAGTGTTTAAAGGTATGTGTGAATGTACCCTAATGAATGAGAGTTTGTAAACTCTTCTAAAATTACTACTGCATCCTCTGTGTCTAGGTATGATGTTTTTGGAAACGACATACACAGTGATTGCTTTCTGTCCCATACAACACTTATGCACTGAGTTGTCTACCTCTCCTCTATAAACTGTTCTGCAAATCATCCATTCGACGGCATTCAAGAAGGGCGTAAGTCACATATGTTGCTTAGCACGTTGCATAAATTCAAAAATAAATAGGGACAAGTGAGAGAGAGAGAGAGAGAGAGAGAGAGAAGAGAGAGAGAGAGCTCATTTTGGTCTCATTCTTCAGAACTACCTAAATCAAGTTTTTATTACCAGCAGACTTTACGCCCTCAGACTTTTTGTCTAGGTGTTAATAAAGTCTAAAGATTACCAGATAAATATTCACAGCAATGAATGACTAAAATAGCCAATTACGGCCGCAACTGCTGAGGTAACACCGGTTATGCTTGAGAGCTTCTCACTTTGTATTGGAGCGCTGTAGGTTGTATCTGCTTTTGGGACATATGTTTGCTAATGCAAATTGTATAATAAAACATGTTAAAAAAGATATGGTTATTTTGGAATTATATATGTTTCTCTCTCGCCTATTTTTTCCTAAAAATGCTGTATATTTTTGAATCCAGGAGACCCCAATGCTGAAATCTTCATACTGAGATGGAATGTAATAATACTTCATCAGTTGTAGGTAAGCGGTAAACAAAGCAAAAGTAACCCATTTTGAAAACATTCATGGAAATTTGGTTAGATAATATGTTTATAATTTTGGCTCCGTCGTGTAGAATGTAGTTTAACTGCAAACTTCTTATATGTTCCAAAGAATAAATTTATCAAAGATAAACACATGATGCAGCATAATATTCTGAAACCCAAGTGTCGTAAGTAAATCAGTGGCAGTAGTACCTACTGGCAAGCATATGGTCTCATGATTGGAAATGACAAACCTACATAGCTGAATGATGCCAGCACATTGTTTCTACCGGATACAAGCATGGCGCAACGTAATTCTCGAAGTTCCACTGCGCGTGACCTTGTGCGTTTTTTTTTATCTCAGACAAGCAAATGGAAACTACGAGTTCTCTTTCTTCTGTATTCGTCGGAATTCCTTATGCCTTAGTGCCAACATTTTACTAGAAGAAACGTAGACCATGCGTCAAATTAACAAGCAATCTATTGAACTATGTCTCCTGGATATTTGTGCTGCACCCATAGCTGAACTTTGGTTAACAACTTTTTAAATATTCTAAAACTAATTTGTACATCAAAATTACTTTGAACATTTACCTACAATTACACACTATGGCGTCTCCTTTCAATACCTTTCAAACCCTAAACACGAGATTATTTAAACGCCCAAGTTATTTACTTGCAATGGCTTTTACTACACCTTGATTTTTCTACACTTTACCGAATTAAAAATGTTCCATACGGTGTAATGTATAAACAAACGCTCAAATTTTCATCACAATCTCACAGAAAATGAATTTTAAAAAAAGAGGCATAGGTTTATACTGCGCTGTTAACCCTTGCTTGGTGTCTGGGGTCTTTATAGACCCCAAGGCTGCATTAACTAGGCAGAAACTGTTTTAATGTGAACGTAGACTTCTCGTCTTCCAGATATGCTTTTTGTGTACCTTTTATTGCAAATGGTCAAACTATTTATCGTAATATGACGGTTGGTAGCATAGAATTTTAATTTTTTTTGTAAAAGGGTCAGAAAATATCCCAGATATACAATATGTGATTTTCCTATTACAAATTTACTACAATAATTAAAACTTGGCAACAATGCAACTTCTGAACCTTCATTTGTTTGTCCATTGTTGTTACAAATTCATAGACAATACATACACATGCAATGTTGTAACAAATTATTATAAAATACAAACACAGTTAGCAATTGCGTTTTGTGGAAGTCAGACGTGAAAAAATAAAAAACCTGTAGTGATAGTGTTCTACAACTCAACAAAGTCACGTGTTGATAAGATGGCTAGGCACTATTCACTGAAACGAGGAACAAGAAGGTGGTCACTTGCTCTATTTCTTGATATACTTCACTTAGCATGCCTCAATGCTTACGTCCTGTACTGTACATTTTTACATCATATGAGAGGGGTAAATGCTAGAAGAGAATTCCTCTCAGAGCTGGGAAAAGAGCTAGTCAGACCTCGAATTGAGAGAAGAATTCTATCACCCAGTGCAGAACACAACACATTCGTTGAGGAATAACTCAAGCTGGTTTCAAGAATCTAAATGACAACCAACAGGACCAGGATGCAAATATTCGAAATATGAAACGAAAAAGATGTGATTCCTACCCAAGGTCAAAGGATAAGAAAGGGAAGAAACAATGTGATGTCACAGATTTATCTGCAAAGAACATGCAGGAGTAAAAGTGTTCTGCAATGAGTGTTCAACATTTCAAGTGGAGAATCAGTAGTTTATTTATAACAGGAGTTTTTATAAAGTGATAATGCACATCATAATAAAAAAATTACAGTATTGTTATATAGTGTGAGGTAATTGAACATGTATTTTTATATTTCAGACATGGCTAGTACATAACTTATATACCTTACAACAGTGGAATTTTAATTTAAAAGAACTCAAGATAAATTCATTATTATTTTTGTGAAGTATTTTACACTTTACGCCACATAGTTGTTAGAATCACTTTGGAGTGAAAAACCCCACAGACAATAATAGTTTTTTTTTTTTTCAGAGCTGATACCATGCGAGGGTATATGACCATTCCAACTCTATTATAATTTGTTACAAAAATTACATATAAATATTTAATTTCTTTCCTGCAAAAAACCAAAAGAGCGAATAAATTAATATATACCATTTCACTGTATTAGTAGTTAAAGAATAACTCTTTGATATATTTTTTTAAGAAAACTGCGATTTTTGCATTATATGCAAAACATAATTATTTAGTATCTATAATAAAAGCAAACGAATAATTTTCTCCAAAATTTATTAACTATTAACGCGCTCTGCAGGGAATTTAAAACATACTTATAACTGTGGCAGAGACGCACATGACATCTGAAAACGTTTAGATAAAAATTTCAGGGTTTAGAACGTTCACCTATAACTCACATTAAAGACTAATATTTGTTTCATATAAACTTGACCCGCTGACATGTATCCCTCCGCGTGCTACTGCCTCCCCCTATACTCTAATTGGCTAAAGTTTTCGGCGCCGCAGGCGTTGCAATGTATGAGAAATCCAGTTCAAAGTAGGATCAGCGATAAAAGTTATATAAAAAGTATGTCACCAATACCGATAAACACGCGTGCTATCGTCACTCATCCCGAGAGTTGGCTTTGAAGCGAAGGATCCCCCTCTATATTTCGTGTTAATAATTAACATGCATTCCAGATAAATTAACACTGTTTAGTAATATATTTAATTCATGCGGTTATGAAAATATAAACTTCGGACATATTAAGATATATCATTATCTTAAATAACGAACTCATTTTTACTGCACAACAGTCTGTACCACGATAGCAACCAATGAGAGGTGATTAGGTCACGTGAGCGTTAAGAGATACGGGGCAAGCTTATTTGAAACAAATATTAGAGCATCGACTCAACAAAGTTTGAGACTTGCTGATAGTCGCTAAGGATATTAGAAATGCGATTCCTCAGTATAAATTATTCTAAGAGCAAACTTTCAGTACATGTTACAATTTATTCGTTTTAACACTAATTGTGTCCAGCTTTTAAACATATACTATATCATTTTCAACACAAGTAACTTCGTTTTCACGTGAGCGTTGATAGTATCCCAGCAATCCCTTGGGCTTGATAAAAATTAAACACTATTTTATGAAATCTTCATTTATCTATGCTGAAATTTAATAATGAATAACTAAAAAATATGCAATCCAAAATAATAGTTCAGGTTTGATATTAACGAACTTCAGTGTGAAACGGAAAGGAAACATTGACCTTAGCTGCTGGAAAATCTTACTTGAAAGTGCACTAGCGTTCAAACACTGATATTCTCATCTATCTATACAAAACTGATGTTAACTAATCACACTTGCCATGTCTGCATTAAACTTGGTGAGATCGGCCTGAGGACACTTTACTAGAAATCCTAAGTGGATAAATTCCAACAACTGCTATTGTGCTGCGTCTCTGTTCGGTGTACATTAAGATAATTTCTAAGTATTGCTAATTTATTTAACGTTTCACAGCAGTTGGTTAGCTAGCTTCACTTGGGTGCGAAGTGAAAATGTTGTTATCTACTAGATTACCCAACCGTGACAAAACCGAGAGCTATGATCATGGTCGGTTTGCAGATGATAGATGTTACCTCCCAGCTTGTCATACGTAGTAAACCACAAAAATTATGATTCTATGGACATCAGTAAGATATGCGTTGCTTCTCAAAAAAGAAGACGAGAAATTAGTTTCTTTGAGATCCTCTATAGACATAAGCACAGCTTTACACTAACTGCCACAGAATTGGCATGATAAAGGACCTACGTAAATACGATTTTCACAACGAATCTGGTGCTCAGAGCAAAAAATTAGTCTGTTATGTGGTTCTTCCGCCATACAGAATTACCATTTGTTAATAGTTTCATCATATTCGCCATGGGTAGACGCAGTATTGGAAAGTTAAATCTAACTTGCATCTTTTATCACAATGGTGATGACGTGAACCACAGCTCTTCTATTTAACAGCTGATTTCTTACAATGACTAGAAGTTTGTAGTTTTCATTATAGCTTAATGGTAGAGCATATACACGTAAAGCCGAAAACCTGTGGTTCGATCTCTAACCGTGATATTTAATTTGTCATGTCTGATTCACCATTCCAGCTGCACTAGTGTTACCAACTTTTATAATTCTCATACAAATTACACAGTAATAATCTCTCGCCATAATTCTACCTACAGTTTTGAGTCAGAGTTCCTTTTCAAATTATTTTTCTGTTACGGAAAATTGGTAGTTACTTTTCAGCTGTTTATTGCAAATATAGCAATGTCATAAGGAAATGAGATACATAAAGAATAAGTTCTAGAGTTTTACAACACGATTCGAATGAGATTTGTAATTTGGAAACTTATTCTTAAGAGAGCTGACTGGATTAAAAAATACACCGTAAGAAGAATGGTGTTTTAGCTCGTAAAGGAGTAGCACTGAAATCTACCTGAAGCAAAAAGGCTATCATAAGACTAAAGATACATTGCCCTTCTGGAGCTTGAATTCGGGCCAGAAATTCCTTAGAGATGTCTGTCTTTATTGTTCTTAAAATGGGCGTGCCTGAAGTAGGGTATTACACTCCGAAGACATATTCAAATACAGTTAATGCCAGCTGTAGTTTGTTGTTTATTTGAATAAGAATGCAGTTTGGTCTCTTTTATGTTTATGAAATATGGACATTAAAAGATGGCTGAAACTGATGTCTACATTCTTTGAAACACTTTCTCAGCAACGAAATAAGACAGAAAGACAATTTTTTTGTTCCTCATAATTCAGAAGGCAAAGGACAGTATACAAACACGCCCAATGTTTATAAACAATTATGCCGGTGCAGTTATTATCCGATGAATTTAAGTGGGTACTGAAATAGTACTGGAGAGTGGATAATGTTGAGGTTGAACAACCTTGGAGGGTTATGTGCTGAAAGATTGGTTCGTAAGAGAGAAAAATTCTACTGATAATGATGAATGTTGATGCGGTCGTGAGGGCTCTTATATGATAATCGTTGTTGGAAGTTTACTGTGCAGGAGGGGGTATTTCGGACATGTAAGTGTTTAAGGAGATCAACACAACAAAAACTGCATGTTTGTCTTCTATCGTTGCTAAGAAATAGTGATTCAAAGAACGTATACTATAGGCCACACAAGTCCTCTCCCCCTGGTATGAAAATGTGAAAGAAAATAATATGAAATGGCGGTAAGTTAGTTAAAGGAAAGGTGATGGTGAGGCAGGTTGGGAAACCAAGAATCCGGAAAAATCCGCTCATACGCCGCTTCGTCCATCCAAAAATTCCACCTGCGGTCTCCAGGGATAAAAATATTACTGCTAGAGCTAAATCAGAGGACATGAAAAACATTCTGATGTTACATTCACATGACTTTCTGTACCCACTATCGCTTACCGAATCAAATCACTTACCGACGGGTGTCAAATCACTTACCGAAAGTTTAATTTCCTATCTACTTTTCAGGAATAAATGCTGCATATTTCGCTTTATAAATACTGCTCGGCAGGTACAAGACCATCCATGAGGTGCTGACAGTCACGTTGAGGACGGAAGCGGCCAGGTAGCAACAAACTCTACCTGGAGGATGGTACGTCGGGATCGGTGGATCACCCCAAGGACGTCGACGATATCCCAGAGGTGAGTGTTGGAGGGTTGCCAACCAAAACACCTAGCAAACGGCTAGTCAAAGAGCAGACCGTACCAGCGGGAAGACATCATAGCGCATGTCTGAAAAGGGAGGGCTAGCACCAAGGTAAGGCTTCCTCAGTTTTGAAGAACGGGAGTATTAGACACGATGGAGATGGATAGTTGACTCGGTGATGTTTGCGAAGACTCCTTAGCGAAGACTCGGACATCTGGTGAGAGTCTGTTCACGAACAAGCAGACGAGCGGGTAGTGGTGAAAGCTGGAAGTGCGGCCAACCAAGTCTAGTCTCAGTCAAGGACTGAAGAACAGAAGGACAGAAGGACTGGCAACAGCCAAGCAGACGAACCGACAGGAAACGAGTAAGGATGGACGTGGCGTGAGGCATATTTGACCCGTGAGAGCTGCTGCTCGAGTGACAAAGCTGTATACTCTGGACAGAATATCGGAGGACAACTTCGTGGTATAAGGCAGGATACAAGGATAGCTGTGCCGGATACTAGCGAACATAGGTGCAGCCGTAACCGTAATCAGATCCGACGTGGCTGAGGGCTTGACATCAAGGAAATCGGTTTGACCTTACTAAATGGTGACGGTATCGGGCAGCTCCTTACCTGTGGAGGAGGCTTTGAAACTGCCCTTGGCACGGAACGTGTTAAATCTGAGGAAATTGGTTATAAGAGTTGTTAAGGAAGAGATACTGGAACGGGAATCTCAAGAGTCACGAGGCAATGGTTGACGCCGGCAGAAAATTCCTGTTAATCGGGCAAGACGAGGTAACGCTCTAAAGTTCAAACAAATCTCTTGGGGTTTGCAGGGCAATGCTGTCGAAGGTTGTGGTTGTACCTGACATAAGCGAGGAGTTTCGACGGCGCAACAGGAGAGCCAGAGGCTCTGGAAGCTCATGGAGTGTCTTCAACAAATGTAGAAGATGGCCTGTCACAATCAGTTGGTGAGTGACCAGATGGAGTCCCGGCACGATCGTCAAGCCTGCAGCACAGGTTTCGAACAAGGTGACATGCATCATCCTACCCGGACTAAAGGGCCCTGTCCCAGGGCAAGGACCATACTACCTGGAAAGGGGGACCACGGACGTAGTCCACCGCGTAAAGAGGCTGCCCCGAGCGAAAGCTCGGCGTAAAGCTGGCCGGGATGTCCATCTCTGAGAAGGTAGTAGAATTAGAGCTGTCGCGAGGCGCTGCCGACCCGATCTCGCGATCTATCTGCACTAATGACCGGTCTTCTTGCCAAACAACGCCGTGTGAAATACAATAGCAATGCGGTATTGCGACTCTTGAGAATGCTTTATTGTGCACAGAAGCCCTGCGTTCGAGAACCTTACGCTGTGTACAGGGCCCTCATAAAATAGACGTCTCGTGTCGGCGGAAAGCCAAGAGTCTTGGGCCATAATGCCAGTCGAGCTGAATGAGTTGTGGAAGTGTAAAAGATTACAATTCGACGGATCAGTTGTGTTACTTCTGTGTGCGTGCAACAGCGACTTAATTGTAACGTTAGCACTACACTAACCACTTAAAAGACAATTTGTGATTACCAGTAATTGATACTCTTATTTGTTACAATAAAAAGAGAATAGTGATCATCAAACTTTTAGATCTAAATGCTACATGGTGGCTCTGAACTCAACATTATTTCCTGCAATTCCTGAACATCGATTGAGCCTACTACGTTATCGTCTATCGCTCAACGTTCACTGGTTAGACGATATTGTATAAAGTTCCTTCTGACTAAACAGGTCTTCCTAGAATTACCCAGAAACTTCAGACATACATTTAATTTCAGCTATAATATCTTTCATATGCTTGCTTTTGCATTTATTGGACTTTTCGTTTTTTTGTATTATATCATGCACAGTTGCACAGGGACAGAAATACACAAGCGCCAAGCTTTTTCTAAAAATACCTTTGTATTTCGGGGTCCTCAAAATGTGTATTTCCAGTGAAATCTCGATATCGAAATTGTGGGTGGAATAAAGTACCTTCTTTATTTCCTATGCACGTAACAAACTAGTTACTGAAATGTTTCCAAGTAAACTGTAGTTTGCTGTGGGTGAATTTTCTTGAAAGATCTTCCTGGCAAGCTTAAACAGTGTCCAATTAAAATGTGATCCATTTGGTATGTATCCAACTTTCAGTTTCTACTTTCCCTAATATGTAGGAGAAGTAATGTATTCCACACAAAAATTCCATGTTGAGATTTCACCTCAAATACGAGAATGTTTTCAGATCACTTGAACATATTTTTTAAAGTTTAGCTTTTTACTTTCTCTACTGCTTACTTACATATATTAAGTACCATATAACTCCCAAAATTTCGATATCCAGATATATATTTTGAGAGTTCCCTAATAAACAAATAATATCTTTAATTAAAAAGTTTTCTTCTCTCTCTGTATCTGTCTATGCGCAACTTTACTCAAAAATGAAAAAGTGCTGAACAACGAGCTTGGTATTCAGGTGCAGTCTTCCAAGGATGAAGCAGTAAGATTGGAAAAAAATTCTTCCGGTACCGAACTTTGTTTTATATTGAACATTTTCTAAAAATTAACTTCTTATAAAACAGCTGTAATGATTTTGATTAGAATACTAGATGATCAAGATATTTTCATGACAAATGAATATAATTACGCATATTAAATTGAATTTTGGGGGATTATCCTCTGAAGTGCTCATTCTGAATGACCTTTGCAAAACCGATAGAATAGACCGAGCGGGATGGCTCAAGCGGTTTGGTCTGTGGGCCGCTTTCAGAAAACCCAGGTTCTTTTCCCGTGGCCGACCTACCTGACCCATGGGGTTTTTCGAGGGTTTTCCCAGGTGCGCATCTCATTCTATATGAGAACCTCTAGTGGCTTAGCGGGAAAAATACAAGTCAGTTGGAGAATTTAATGTCATGCTGGTATGTTGGCCATGGTAGCTCAGTGGTTAAGAGCAACCGGATGTAGACCGGGAGACATGTGGTTCAAATCCCGGCTATGGCAGTGAATTTTTTTAGTCTGACTTCACCTATCCTAAACAAACTTGGTGTTCAAGTTCAACATCTCCCAAGAAAGCAATACGTATTTGCAAGAAAGTAACCTAACATCAAACTAGTTTTTATACGGAAAATCTTTTATACATTTGAATTTTCTCAAAAGTGGTCTAAGGAGTGTGTGTGTGTGTGTGTGTGTGTGTGTGTGTGTGTGTGTGTGTGTGTGTGTGGTGTTTAACGCCCGCCTTTACTACATACGGCACCGCAGGCGGTGACACTGATGATACATGAGATGAAGATGGAGCACCGGTGGAATGAGATGGTGGGGGAAACCGGAGGTCCCGGAGAAAACCCGCCCCAGCGCCGTGTTGTCCACCACAAATATCACTTTGCGGTCGCCTGGGATCGAACCCGGGCCGCCTTGGTGAGAGCCAAGCGGTCTAACCACTGAGCCACGGCGCGGCCATGTGCTCTAAGGATTTAGATTAAAGTATTATAGGCTTAAGATACTTTCATGACAAATGCAATACGTATGTTGAATATTCTGGTAATAGTCTCTGAACTCTGTTCCATTCTGGATGACTTATGCATAACTGGTAAACAGTAAGGGATATACAAAATCTTACTATACAACAAAAATGTGTATGTTGTTAACAGACACAATTTACGTGAAATGTAAGTTTTTTCTGGAGATAACTACATTCCAAATATTCCTTGTTGTGGTCTGAATTTTCAAACACATACATTTTTATACAGGAATTTGTAATTTGTTTTCTTTTATTATTATTCTTGGCCATACAAAGGGACTGGAAAGTCAAAGCCATAACATAGCCACCAGCTATCAAAATATTGGACTATTGCTTAAGCCTATTTTAACTACAAGGAAATGTGTAATAACACCACTTCTCTAAAATATTTATTATGATTTATGAAGTAGGTAGAAGAACATGTGTTTTAAAGAGTAGTTTGTAAAGATGGAGTAGAGAAAATCACGTGAGTGCACACATTACATTTTTTAAACTGTAATATTTACGTGTCTTCTTACCATTATATTTTGGAGGACTGACTCTTGCCGAAACCTTTGTCATTACCCAAGTTTCTGAGTCCTAATGCAAAACTCGGGTGGTGCCGCTATTTTTATTTGATATTTTTTGCATGTATTGTTTTTACTTCTTTGTCAGTTATAAAATAGTGCAATATCAATATATATTTGTATGTTGGAAAACGTGAAACGTTGAAAATAGATATTGAGCGCTAAAGTTGCATTTTCCGTGCTATTTTCTGTGTAGCAAAGCCTCCTTAAAGTTATTCATAGCAACAATGTTAGCAATACCTGGGACTCTTTGACTGTGTGGTCAGAATTATAAAAGCAAAGTGGCACGAGCGAGCGGGTGTTGGATACACACCAAAATGCATTATGTTTTTCTTTTCTTTTCCCTTGTTCCTTTGTCTTCTTCCATTGTTTTCACTTTCCCGTTTCCTGGAGCGCCTCCCGGCTTGTGTTATTAATTGTCTCCGGGGTTCTCAGTGGAAGACGCGCTTTACCGCCGACACGTGGGAACAGTCGCCGAATACTCCTGACAGCTTGGAATTATACGCTATTCAACGCTCTGTCAACAAACAATATCTACATTCCGGGGCGGCGGCTGGTAGTTAATTTGCACACTGTGCTTATACACAAATTAACACTTAATTTCCTATACTCCAAATATAATGGAAGTATTTATTGAAGAGTGACATTTAAGTTTTTAGTAGCTCGAAAATGCTGTTGGATACTAGAAAGAATGGCATTAAAGAATTACCTTGTAACACCAACACCAGTCATTTTAACCACTAGTTCTTTCATTCTTTTATTTCTTCATTGTTTGAAAACAGAACTAAAGAAATGCTTTATGTGCGATTTCACATTTTATAGTGCAGAACATTTTATAATAAGACTAGGTAAGCTAAATTAACTGGAATACTTCGAAATGTGTTATGGATAATGAAAGTGTGAAATCTACACAAAATAAGAATGAATCAGTTCAGGAAAAAGTAGGCAAATAGACTGTATAAAACCTTGTCTGAGATACTGGATGAACAGAAACTGCTAGATAACATATACGATACTGTGATTGATATTTATGAAATAACTGCTAACCTTTCTCCATCAGTACATAAGAACATTCACTTCGTTCTTGTAAAATCTTTCAAATTGGTAATAACCCCATAATGTTACCGTAATTCAAATGAGCACATCCACGAATTTCTTTTTTTCATAGCGCTAAGACACAAAAGCGCCAATGGAAGCGTGTGAATTATTCACTGATTAAAAAAAACTTCTAATCAGACCTATTTAGGTATATGGTTGTTCATTTTGGAGTTCTGCATCTAAAACGCAAATCAACAGAATACAGACTTCATAAAACCGGGTTTGCGCCTAATAGCTAATGCATCTTGATACATTCGCAATTCAACATTACACATGATCTGCTTACTTCAACAATAGAAGATACTCTGCAGTCCTGCTACACATGCCTCTTCACTTCCTTTGGTGAACATAAAAATGAAATCCTGAGACAAATTCCTCAACATATGCCACAAAAACGAGCACGGAGAAGATTGAAGCGAAAACGACACACAGATCTACTAATTTGAAATGATTTCAAAACAGTTTAAATGAGGACAGTCACTGGACAGCATCCTCAATACACGTTTACTATTCTTTTGAATAATTTTATCTTTGTTATATAAACTAAAAATAATTTGTAAAGGTATAGAAATTCTTCAACAAATTAAAAAAAAAGTTAAAATTGTACAAACAATTTCCGACTCAAAGATACATAAATCTTGGCTCTGTTTTCCATCTATTTTTCCCCTTTTTTCTTTACGAGCACGCTCCATTCTTTTTTGTCGATGTTGGATGATAGAAATGTGGTAATGGAGCAATTGGTGGAATGATGATGGGGGAAACCGGGGATCCCGGAGAAAATCCGCCCATGTACCGTGCTGTCCACCACAAACCTCACATGTGGTCCCCTCGGATCGAACCCGCGCTGTCTTGGTGAGAGTCAAGCGGTCTAACCGCTCGGCCATGACGCGGCCTCTGCTTTCCATGTTAAACCATTTTACTACTTAACCACATTTGAAGGATTAATAAAATAAAAGAAACTTCAGTTTTTGTACAACGTTTCAATCCTTAGCATAAATCCAACGTTTTTTTCTCCTGCTTTCTTGGGCAACAATCTCTCTCAGGGTATCCAGTATAGGGTTTTACAAAATTCCAGTACTGCATCGAGTCCCAATGCAGTAAATATAGTACAGCAATCAAATGCATGCTGCATCTAGCTTAACATTTTTACTGTTTTAATTTGTTTTTGCAGCCAGAATAAGAAGCTCTGTTTATTACGACCTGCCGTACCTGATGCTGCATAGGTAGCTTTTTAAATCTTGAATGACGGTTTAATTAAATTTTTACTGTAATATATACTGTTGATGAAGTCACTGTAAAACAATCTACAAGAGTTTTCTTCCCTTTATCTCTTAGATCTGCATTTTCATAAAATTCACATGTTATTCATAATAATGGACCAAACGTTCACTGGTATTCTTATAAATGGAAATGAAATATCAGCAGATTTTGCATTTATAACTACAGCGTCCTCCATCTCTTCCCCTGAAATTATCCTCATAATTCTGGAAAAGCAATATAAGTTTAATTTGGAATAAGGCAACGTTAAATCGATATTTCATTCAGTTCTTCCAGTATGTAATTTCTAAGTTCAGTATACCTAGTTTGAAAAACAAAGTCCACTATATTATTGTATTTCCAGTACCAATTAAAACCTTTTATGAAGATTAAGATTAAAATTGTCTCAAACATTCGTTTTAATTTATTTTACTAATTTTCCAGCTGTAATAGGTGGCAATTAACTAAACTAGCATGGAAGGCTCATCTTTAGTTGAAGCACGGAGCGTTTATCACACGAGTCTAAGACTTATGTATGCATTATACATACACAGTTCTAGTGTAAATACTACTTAAATTAACACAATTATAGTTATTAATTCAATTTAGATATTTAATTTTTCAGGAAAAGCAAGTTCGCGTACATTTTCTTCTAAGATTTCAGGTCACTTAGTTGTGAAAGGTAGTAATTTACATGAAATTTTTGTACAAATATTAATATTATATTTTCATAAAATGGGTGCAAGCGAAAGAAAGAATTGCTTCCATATCAACTTCCGCTGCAATACAGGATTCAGCTTACTCAAAGAATGGAACGTACTAAACGTGAGTGGACTCACACATTTTCAGAGAATTGTGAATTTCATGTGCTATTTCCACGTAATTTTGTTGTTATGGAACCAAGCTGCATTTGTTTTTGTATTTCTGTTTATTTATTAGTCCGCTAAAGTGCTGACTTTAAGGGATGTGTCCACTAAAGCGCATTTTGCGAACTGTTTTCGGGACCAAAGTTACAATTTTAGGGAACATTTAAAAAATATTTTTGGTATTGCGTTCTTGTGCTGGTCCATTTGGACACAGAAAACAGTGCGTAAAATAACGGACTGGACTATGTTCCGGAGGAGATTTGGCACGGAGATTCAAACTTGGTCTATTCTACCTATGCCCCCAAGTGGAGCACCCCAAGGAGGAAGGATGAGGCGAGAGGAGACAGAGGGCGGCCATCCCAAAGGGCCACGACAATACAGAGAGTTGACAATTGACCAGTTGGAAACTCCCCGACAGGCCACTACATTCGGCATCGCATCCACCGTGGTCCTGAAACGGCCCTCCAGGTCGGCCCGGAGACCGTCCTACCGGAGGAGGGAAACTTCTAGAGGGAATCAGTACTCTATGTCCTCATTTAATACTTGATTGAATTACTTTACTGAAAAAGGAGAACACGGAAATGAAAGTTACAATCGTGCCCATCTGCTGTAATCGATACATGAAACATAAAAGTTACACTGAATTGCATGCTTCAAGCAATCTTTGCAAAATAATTAGATTTAACTAAAATATCATCTAGAACCTCTGATATGGCTGCTGTTATTGGTATGAACAAGAATCTTGTGTCGCCACCTTGAATACATTGAGTAACTATTGTAAATACAATCTAATCATTAGAATGGGTAGCTATTAGGTAAGTCTAGTTAGACACTGATGACGTTTATGGACTGAGTATTTGCATGTGAAACTTTCAATGTCTCCATGGTATTACGGATAACCTTACACCTAATCCATACACACCAATATTCATTAGCTAAACATGCGTCTTATGTACTACTTTATGGGGTGTGAACGGTTTCATACTGTTTTAAACCGTAAAAATACTTTTTATTACTTTTTCTATTGAAAACTTACAAAAATTAAAGGTATATATATATATATATATATATATATATATATGTATATGTATATATTTTTTTTACTTTATGAAAGAACTCGATATCAAGATTTTACCAAAAATACGTGTTTTGAGGCAGCTTGAACACCTCCCCTCGCCAAATTAGAGAGAAGTTCGTGTTGCAACTTTCAAAAGCATAACTCTAAAATGAAAAGCCCAATAATTACTTAACTTGGCATTTAAGTTCAGTACTTAAGATACGACACAATAATTTTCTAGAAAGTATCGCCACCCCATTAATAGACAAGATATTTACGGCTGGCGCCGTAGCTCAGTCAGTAGGGCACCTGCCGCGCTAGGGGTCTCGGGTTCGATTCCCGGCGGTGGGGGTGGGGATTTTTCTCCCACCAAGATAATTCCCCATCTTCAACAGAGTCTGGAAGTATGAATGAGAGTGTGAATGTGCGCGTGATCTAATGATTAAAAACCAAAGATAACGAGTTAACACCTTCAGTATGTTCCAAAGGAGAGCGGCCGCCGATATGACCATAGCAGTTAAAGGCGGGGTATAAATGGAACAAGGAAAAAAAAAAAAAGATATTTACAGGACAACTAAAATTATCTACGCATATCTACTAAATAGTCTATTCATTCGGAAGAAATTTTGTATAACGCGTAAACCGGAGGGAATGCACAAAGAATTGCCCGCCTCGGTAGCGTGGTGGTAGAGTGTCTGCCTCACGTTCAAGAGGTCCAGAGTTCGAATCTCGGTTAGGGCAAGTTACCTGGATAAGGTTTTTTCCGGGTGTTTTCCTTATCCAGAAAGACGAATGTAGGGTAACTCTAAGCTCTATGGACCTCGGACTCATTTGAGCACCATTTCACCAATTCCATTCATCGTCCGATATGACTTAACGTTGGAGGACGTAAAATTACAAAAAAAAAAAAAAAAAAAAAGCACAAACATGAACCTCTTTAAAACACAGAGTTTACTTAAAATAACTTTTTTCGTGGCATCAGTCATTACCTAGATACTTATTATTATTGATTTCAATGCTTTAACATTTAATGTTGTTTAAATGCCATCGCTATTATTCGTTTCCCTAAAAAATTAAATTTAATAATAACGAATGTAGCAATATTATTAATAATTAATTTAATAATAGTAGTAGCAATAGTTTGATTTTATACATTTGTTGGTAATAGTTGGTAGGTATTAGTTCTGTTGGAGTGTTGATATGAATGAAATGTTATTACATGTTTTTATTTAGATTGATTTTGATAAATATTTGGTTTATTTTATTCTATGTATATTTGTTCTTATTCTGTTTTTATACATTTTATATAATTGTATTTTTATATCTTGTTTATGTGTATAAATTTACTTGTGAATTATGTTGTGTGTTTGTTTCATGTATGAATGTAGTGTGTGAATATATGATAAAAATCCGGCACTTGTATTAGCTCTGCTTATGGAAATTAGGTGCCAGGGTTTTATATAAATTGCGAAAAATGTGGAATTTCAAAGCTAAAATATACTGAAAAGCTTTTATGCATTTGAATACTTACTAGTTTTACTCTTTTCTGGCCTGTACCTACAACGAAATATGTACTTAAACTAGTTCAAAGGTCTATTTCAATTAACGTGAACGATCAAATTATACTGAGAAATCTCATTTATATAATTTATTACATGTGTTAGTGTTAATGGTTTTAACGTTACTAAATACGAAAAAATACTAACGCTAATGCTTAGCATACATAGCTTTTAGACTTAAAAAAAAATTCAATTGTAAAATTATGAAGATGTACTGTATTTCTAAACGTTTACTCGGGTCCCTATGGTGGTGCTGTTTCCAAGAAATGTCTACCATTTAGGAATTTTTTGATACAATAGCCTAGCTACATATATTAGAGTAATAAAGTTTGCCTCTTTAAGTTTCTGAAAAGAGCAGTATACAAAGTTAGAAAATCATCCTGGTATAATATGGACTTCAATACAAAGCTATTTTATTTTTTTTGACAAGGGAACGATCACTAGCTCACATCTGTACGCACTTGAGAGCTTGATGGCATTATCTCTGCTTCATGTGGGGCCTGTGTGCCAAAAATCGGGTGCGAAATATAGCTGAAAGTACTCGAAAAGGGTCTAGAAGACGTAGAAACATATAGGCAAACACAGCATTGTACGGGATGAATTGTTTACCCCTGACAAGCAGTGGGCTGCAATGGCATACCTAAGGAGCACCGGCACAGAGCTGACGAGGGATGTCCAGTAAGTGGTCGCATGCGGCATGCTCCAGGACTCATTTTTCGGCGTTGCAGTTCTACTCCGCAACAGATTTTCGGTGCACATGCTTTATATACAGCAGGTATTAAACCATTAAATTTTCAGGTGCGTAGCGGTGTGAGCACAGTGATAGTTCCCTTGTGAGGTATTCATATTATCAACGGTGTTCAAAGATTAACTGTTTAAACAGCTCAAGGCTGCAACAATTAACATATTTCATTTTAAAGTGTACCAACTTTCGGAAGATGTAATTTACAGTGTTTGGTATATTAATTTGACAACAACTGTAGATAAATAAGCTTTAGTAAGGAACTTTTGCAAATGCTACTTAAAAATAAACAATAGTGCATAGATAAAATTATGTGAATATAGCATATCAGACTTTCTTCTCTTTTTCTTCTTGCTTTTCTGGAGCGGTCATTCCGAAAGCACGGAATTTCAAAGTCGTGACATAGCAAACAGCTTTTTAAAAAATCCAACTATCACGTATCCTAATGTATAATGTCTACAACAAAATGTGTAAAAGTGTAATGAAAACTTAACTATACTATCAAAAAACTGATAAAAGAACAAGCTTTTGTAAGGATATAGCTTTAGAAGAGTGAGCAGAGAATGTCATGTGTATTAAACACATCAGATATTTTTAAATGCTTAGTGAATTGTCGTATTTTAGGACCACTTACACTACTTTACTGTAGTATGTGCAAAAGTTTGTCTACACCTAGGCAAGAAGAAAATACCAACAGAACAGCTAGGTGGAGGAACGTCTATTTTCGATGATAATACCTTTTTGCAGAAGAGGCTGCAGCACCTTATTCTTATTCATATTTGCCGAGAACTACTTCGCAAACTCTCGTACCAAGTTCCACAAGAGGCAAGGCTGCATTTCTCGACTAACTTTAAGAGCCACTAGAGGATCGTTTCCAAATGATCAGTGTGTCTGAATTTCAATTTCGTAAAGTTACATAGGGAAAACCATGGTTTTCATGAAAGTTGTTTTCCTTAGATTTCTCAGCTGAAGGGGGAATGATATAAGACAAACCATTTCCCTGTTCTAATACCAGTTTTTTTAAATGCTCCACCAAAGAAAGAAGAACCATCCTGAATTAAAATAAATAGGTATATTAAAATAGATCTTCTAATTTAGAATAAATAATAATAATAACAACAACAACAACAACAATAATAATAATAATAATAATAATAATAATAATAATAATAATAATAATAATAATAATAATAATAATAATAATAATAATAATAATAATAATAATAATAATAATAATAATAATAATAATAATAATAATAATAATAATAATAATAATAATAATAATAATAATAATAATAATAATAATAATAATAATAATAATAATAATAATAATAATTAATAATAATAAGTCTACAGGAAGTACATTCTAACACTCAAATCCTGCAGCAGAAGATTTCAATATTAAAAAAATTGATTTTTATTTAAATCTGATAAGTAAGATGGCACAGGCAGTAGCGTCTGTGACTAGCATTTGGAAGGTAATGGATTCGTTTGCCATGGTTAACCTTCCTGACCCATAGTTTTTTCGGGGATTTTCTCTGGTTAGTAGGCAAATGCTGGGAAGGATAATTTACACTCAACGAGCAGGATGGCTCAGGCAGTTTTATCTGTGACCTGCATTCGGAAGGTCCGACTTATATTTCCGTGACCGATCTACCTGACCCATGGATTTTTCGCGGGTTTTCCAGGTCGCTAGGCGAATGCTAGGTAGGTTAATTATATTCCCCGAATTTCGTGTCCGTCCATTTCATCTCCATTATCATCTCTCATCTGGTAGTCTCTTTAACGGTAGAAGTGTCGGCGGATGTCCCGGCGCTGCATGGCAGGAGTATGCTCCTGTTAAAACACTTCCTCCTGCAGTATGTTGGTCTCCGGTCTCCGGACCGGCCGTTTCAGGACCACGGTGGGTGGGATACCAGTTATACTGACCTGCCGGGGAGCTTCCAACTAGTCAATTGTAGGGACCCCGCCCCTCTGTACTGTAGTGACTCCTTGGATCGGTCGCCCTCTGTCTCCTCAGACTTCATCCTTCCTTCCCGGGGATGCCCTACTAAGGGCATAGTTACAATAGATCAAGACTGATCGAAATGCCAAATCTCCTTCGTAGCATAATGCAATTCGATCCATCCAGGGTGGTTATTTCAGGGTTCGCAGTGTCGGAGAAATTTCGAAGGGAATTTTCCCTCTGTAATTTTCGATTGTGGGAAGTATTTGGTTTTTGACCTCCCCAGGGGCTGTGTAAGCCTGCAGATGACAAGGTGAGCTGCCACCGGAGAGTTTCAATCTGCATCTGTTAGGGACCCTGCCCTCTGCTGTCATTCTCTCAAGTGCGCCCACTCTTAGTATCCTGTCACCTCTCCCAATCTCCCAGTGGGGTAGACACAAAATATCTCTAGTGGGGGGTTGTATCCCCTGCGAAACTTGTTATAGAGTCAAACTATATCTACTTAAGTTACTGAAAACACTATTATATTTTTACTTATTTACATTTGAAGAAAAATGTTTAAAAATTTTTTCTATATTATATTATAAATTCTGGAAAAGAAGCAGACAGTAGTATAATGTATGCATAATAAAGGTACAATAGCCGTTATTTTCAACAAAACGAGGGGTTCCTTGTGTTATGCAGGCAGTTTGTTGAAACAAAATGGTAACCATGCACGATTTCTGCAATAGGGGAAAAGACTGACTATAAATTTAGAATTAATTTCTCTTAAGGGGTAGCTGAAACATAATTATGGTACACACCTTAAAGGTGGTTTAGTTCGTAGAAATACAGAGCTCACATCTCGCTGGCTTATAAAAATCCCTTATTCATACTTAGGTTATTCAATAATTAGTGCAACATTGGAATTAACAACAAAGAAAACATTTTTGGAGCAGTCGCATTATTGCAGTGCTTAGAAGTAATGTCCTGCAATATGAAGAACTCGAATCCTTATATCAGGGAGCCGACGGATAACATCCGCAGCCTCTTGTCCTAATATTCGAACAGACTGCTCTACTGCTGCTGTTCTAAAGCAAATTGCTCTAAGTGGTCATTTCATTTTCGAAAAATTTCGAAATCACATGGGCTGATATCTGGGGAGTATGGTGGATTTCCCAGTTCCATCTGCGAAATAAATTAACAGGGGCAGACATATGAGAGCGAGCATCATCATGTAACACAATGGGATGAGAATATAGGAGATTTAGGCGTTTACGATGCACAGCTGGTCGTAAATGGTGTTCCATAAAGTGACTGTAATGTGTTCCATTCACACGATTTCTTCGAGGAATTGAATGAGTGATAAGAACACCGTCAAAATCATAGTCAACAATGAACATCACTTTAAGTGAATCTTGTTCTTGTCGACAGCCTTTTGGCCGTGGTGAATCAATGTGCCACCACTCATTTGATTGTCTCTTTAATTTTGGTTGGTAGCATCGAACCCAGGTTTCACCTAATGTTATGATACGTCGATGAAAACGCTCGCTTTCACGTTCATAGCGTTCTAAGTGTATTCTCGCTGTTTCCATCCTCTGCCACATTGTTTCCTCTGTAAGATTGTGTGGAACCCATCGAGCACAGATTTTCTTCATCTTTAACTTCCTAAGTATGTGGAGAATCGTACTAGGAGCAACTCCTACTTCCCTTGCATGTTCAATACAAGTCCATCAACGTAGTTCTTCCAGCAGTGCTCTAACGGTGTTCAGATGCACATCATCACTTGCTGATTGCGGTCTACCAGCTCCATGTTTCTGATGAACGTCTTCCCTTCTTCTAGTACATTTGCCCACCTAGCCACGGTACGATATGGTAAAGACTGTCTATCACAAGCTTCCAGTCATTTTGTATGGCATTATGTAGCAATGATACCTCTTGCAACCTGAATTTTAATGAGGCATCTTTGTTCGTATATACTTAACATATTTAGAGCACTAAAGATAACAGCATACAGTTAAACTTACTAAAAATGTCTTATTAAATAAAATTGTCTTGAAACTCACAGCTAACAAACATTAAATGCTCTTATTTTTCATTGTATCAGCTTACATGATTTACCGCTGATAGCGCCAAATGCAGGTAGTGTTGCCACTAATTTTTGAATGACCCATGTAAAACGAAGTGCCGCTAATATAGGAGCATTTTATTTTCGACTCGCGACAGCGATCTCAGGTGGGAAACCATTAACATTTAAATATATGTACTTACAGTAGAAATGCATAAAATGTAATTCCAAATAAAACTTAAATAACCTTAAATTAACTTAATCCTTAAGGGTTAAAACCTTCCCGTAGGGGAGGAGAACCGTCCCCTTCAGCTGCCGTGGTGCGGGCGCTGCGGACCCTTAGCACTCGTAGTATCTCTGACGTTACTAGAGGAACCTCGGGCCGAACTGCCGAGCCCCTTTCGTCGAGGAGTTGTTCGGATTGGGTTGGACTCGAGGGGGAAGTATGTTCCCGACACCCACGGGGAATTGGGTACCTCCGACCAGGCTACGGCCGCCCGGAGGGGGTAGAGGGTTGCCTAAAAGGTCTCGGGTACTAGCCTGCAGAGCTAGTAGAAGGTGTGCTAGATCACCAGGCGGCCCCACCGAGGTTATCGGTAGTCTTCCCTGCGGGGTTGACGCGCGTAAGTGGCGCATCCACTTCCTTCCTGTCTTGACGTTGTGCTCAGCGGGGCGGAGGGGCTTTTTTAGAAATCAGGTATTCCCCTATGGAAAGAGCCCCGGAGTATCCATCGCTCCCGGGTAGAAGGAAGCCCGGGTTCTTGGTCCTACGGGTCCAGGACTAATGGGAGTAGATCCTCTGCCCTTAAATAAAGGATTAAAACCTAAAGTTACTCTATTTAAGACTTAAAAGTTAAGAACGCGTAGGCTTAGTTGCAACAATAAATATAAGTTTTCATTGTAATTACTCGAATTTTCGTTTGAATTCAGTGGGAAGGTTGCACCTGCTTTCCATGGCACAGAGTTTCGAAGTCAGGAAACACAGAAGTGTTTCAAACCACTTTCAGCACATAATCTGTTTCTATAGGTATATTTATCTTTTAAATAGGCAAAAGAAAAAAATGACTTTTTGCTAACATAGAAAGTTCTTTACACGTAACCAAAAACCAACTAACGACAAAGATTTATAACTTTTCTGTAACTTAAAATCGCCGGAAATTTCAGGAGTCTGCACTTTCTCATTTACGATTAATGTGTATTCTAAACCTGTTGACTCTTCAAAGAGATTGCAAATCCAATTGTTATTACTGGACATAGGCAGGGAAATATTTTCTGAAGGTTTTCCCAGGTCCCTTCAAATATTCTTTAACCATGTTCTTGATATTTTTGGCCAAAGAAAGATGATTTTCCATCAGGAAGCGATGAAGGGTGTCTTTAGCGTTCCGCTACGTATAGGGTCGCGGGTTCGAGCCCAACCTTGTGCATGGGTGTTTATTTGTAGAGAGTACAGCAAACAAATAGTAATCAAACGAAACCAATAAAAACGGTAAAATAAGGAAAAGAGAAGTATGTATCTATGTATAGGCATACATTTATAACAAACGATATCAAAACACTCGATTTGATTCCTATTGAAACAGGATTCTCAAAAATTAAGATATTTAACGAATGAATGGATGAGGTTTTGCAGAATATAAACATTTATATTTGACCCCTGGAGAGATAAGTTTAAACTGTTAATTTTTGAGAAGGTGTCCGCCAAGGAAGCTAAACTCTGAAGTCTTGTACTTTGCTTTGTCAAAGGCAAGGTTGTTGAGAAAAATGTAAACTTTGTCTTTAAGCTCATACAAAACTGGAAATAGTCCTACTTCGAGATAGCCATTTACTTCAGTATGAGATACTAAACACTTATAAATGCTTCCCATTACCCCACGAAGGACTGCAATGGTGAGGGAATTTTTAGGGCGAACCTTCGTAAAATTAACAGTTTTCACTCCATCGTCCAGCACAGTTTTCAGTGATGGGCTGAATTGGTTTAGAAACAAGGGCCTGACTATGAATGCAACAATGTGTCTAAGAAGCCTTCTCCGCTACCGATATCACTTGAAACAAACGCAGCATAACACCCGATGTCAGAGATATCGCACAATCTGAACAAATGATCACATAGCAAGTCCGGACTATTGCATTTTTTAAAAGTATTCGTATTAAATATATCTCCTCTCATAGTTCTCTCTTTTAAGGGTAGTCAGAGTAGCAGCTCCTCTTCTCTAGATAGCCCATTAATACAATGGGCAAAAATAATAAAACGGCTAAATGGGCAAAGGTAATCGATTCGTCAAATAGAATCGCAAAAGAACGAATGGCACGACTCTTTCTAAAATTTCATTTGCGATATAATTTGATGCCTTTAATCCGGCAGTTGATTGTAGTCCGACAATGGTACCATATTGACCTTTTTGTTAAAGATTCTCCAAGCGTGCACTATACAGCATTTATACATGGCTGCACTAAATCTTGAGGTTTTTGCAGTTTTAGCAATTCTGTAACCAACGCTTCAAGAGCATTGTCCTTGTCATTGTTTGTAGCGGATACTAAAGTACTTAAATCATTTTTCCACTCGTTAGTTTTTAGTGTATAAACATCAGCAGATTTGTTTACATGGTTGGGGTATTTAGTTTCTAAACTTCGTTTAAGTAGAGAAGACTTCAGACTACTGTTAGCAACTATGTCGCCATAAAGAGCACATTGTTGTGTTGGACAGTCCTTGCCATCTATATATGAAACCCCAAATCTAATGTAATTATAACCGTACTTACTTTTCTTTGCACACAACTCCCTTTTTTTCCGGAATGACACACATCACTAGAACGCGAATGTCCTGTTAACATAATACCTACTAACTTGCGATTTTGTTCAACCCTGTTTCCATTTGAAACTTCCAATTTTCAACCAGTTATCCGTTTTAATGTGAACATAAACGAATCTGATGCACAACTGACAACTTGCTACACTTGTCACAAGGAAGGAAAAAAGAAGTAGGCTATTGTTGAAAATAAAAACCGCCATGTAACCAAATTCCACATTTTTGTTTTGTTTTGTGTTCCTTAGTGGGGTCGCGGTATTGTTAATACGAGTATTGTAAGACCACAAAGAAGCTGGCAGTCTAAATTACCATTGTTGCGAAATCAAATAGATTCCAAACGTTGTTACGTAACTTTAAATATTAATTTATTGTGGTAATAATATGATAAATTCCCTATAATTATGAAAATGCCGCAGAAATTAAGGATACAATAATAAATATAACTTCGAAACCCGCCATCACGGAAAAGAGTTTTGTCGAATACCTTGAAATATTTTTGAGAACTGCTTAGGAGGTTGGAAAACGATACTCTAATACGTTGACCTACGAGGTTAACTTTCTTCGTAATTACCCCACACCTTTGAAATTTATACGCCTTGGTCTTCACATTTTTGACTGTGTTCTTTTGTTTGCAATCACCCTTTTGTGTATTAGCTTTGGTTTTATCATTGTTAGGTGAATGTTTTAAAATATGAATAATAATTACCACTTTAATTTTATTGTAAACATGTAATAATGGGTTTCTGAGCCAATTTGTGAGTCTTGGCGTTTGGGACGGAACTGTAAACATTCCTGCAGGAAGATAAGGACTAGAAACTGTAGATCTGAAACGTTCAGCAAGATGCTTTAAGATTACAATCTGTGAACGCCATTACTTATATATTCAGCAAGCATTCGGCATGCTGCGGATACATGTTTTTAAGTTATATTTTCCATATTATTTTTTGTGGCACGGTAGATGACTAAATTCCCCTCTTAAATTATGACACAAGAATAAGAGTAGCGTGCAGGTGGTGTAGGGTTTATAGAATATCGGCGAACCAAATCCGCATTAGACTTAAAAATTCAAGCTAAAATCAGCTTCCACAGAAACGGAAAAGTACGTAATTGTCATAAATACTAAGGAACTTGTTTTTAACGCTTTTTAATCAGAAAGATGTACCAAGTGATTAGCGAATGAAATGCGTTCATGATGTTCAAGTAAGTCCGGGGTCCATGTAACTTCAAGTTACCCGACATCATCTCTTTAGGACATGTGTAAGCCTATTCGAGATTCGAACTCGAGACATATTGAGCATGAATCGGACACACTACCTCAAAAAATGAAAGTGGGGATTCGGTACTGTTATTCTGGGCCTTATCTAAGTCCAGGTGAGACAAAGTTACAGAGAAGTTTGTCTTCTTATAGGAGTTAGCGCATGCAGCAGTCCTGTATTACACTAGCTCATTAACATGGCTGGAGTGCCAGGAGCAGATGAAGTTATGAGAGGCTGGCTCTTGTTATGTCACGTGACCAGGCTCTTTATCAAAGCATGCCCTCAAGTTTTCGCCTCTATCATCTTATACGAGGGTATAAGTATGATGCATTTACCCCAAGAATTCATTATTGTGTGTCAATTTTATGTAGAAGTAATTTGCTAACTTTTTAAGAAATTGCCTGCTCTTAATAAAACTGTACTTCTCTAAATTAAATTCACAGGAAAAATAAAATGTCCAAAATTGAAAGCAATAAAAACCGCAACTTTATGAGTGAAGGTTTCTGAGAATATTTTTCAAATATCGCGATTACGATAAGACATGTGCTTAACTTTTATTTTCAAAACATGGGACTCAATATTGCTGTATGAAGTTATTAACCGTTTAAGAAACACAGATTTTCTAAATACCACGTATTGGAATTAGTATATTTTTCCTCAATTTTATTTCCATGCTCTGATGCTCTGCTGTTAAAAGTACATAATTGCAGTTGTAGATACTTACCTATCACCTTTACTTTTGAAGCTGGAGTTTTTGTCACGCCATAGTTAACTGAGAGATAATTTTATTTTAGATATTTCATTAGACACATCTATAATGGAATCAATGAAACTCCTAAGTGTTAGGCTTCTGGATATTTTTTCAGTTCTACACATTTAACTGTGGAAGACTGTACGTAAAGGACTTGTTGAGACGTAACACAGTAAAATTAACAGGGATAAAATAAATACCTTTCATTTCTCTCAAACATTTTTTCATAATATTTAATCCATTAAAGGATTTCAAGCTTTATACGGGCAAACCTTAACAACAGGCAAAATCTTACCACATAAAAAGTAGATCTCGTTAATGTACACAATTTATGAGAAATTAAAGGTTCATAGTATTAAGCATATCTCAGATATTGCTCCTTATTGGTTTGAATTTTACAAACGGAAAGATATTTGTTGCTCATCTCTTCTGATCACGCAACGAAACGGAATTTCAAAGCCATCATATAAAGACTAGCTCTTAAAAGATTTTACTATCGTTTAAGGCTACGATGCTCCCCTATTTCCATTGTGTCTACAAGGAGATATGCAATAAAACACTACTACACATTTTGATATCGCTTAACATGAAATCAAAGATGATTATGAAGAATATCTTCAAAAGCAGGACCAAAAAACTGCTCAAAATAGAACCATACTCAGCTGGGTGGTAGGTCTAACAACTGACACTGCTAGCTGAGAGGACTTCTCTGTGATATTGGTCAACAAGTTCATCCAACCTGCAGGAAATTCCACAAAGCAGATGAATTAGCGTTTCATCTGTTAACTGACTGAAAATCACTGGCAGCACTCAGGGTTAAACATTTTAACCCTGGTTCATGTGTATAAATGTGTGTAGTGTCTAACGCCCGCTTTTAATACACACGGCACCGCAGGCGGTGACACTGGTGACACATGAGATGAAGATGGAGCACCAGTGGAATGAGATGGCGGGGGAAACTGGAGGACCCGGAGAAAACTAGCCCCAGCGCCGTGTTGTCCATCACAAATTTTACTTTACGGTTGCCTGAGATAGAACGGGTCGCCTTGGTGAGAGTCGAGCGGTCTAACCACTCAGCCACAGTGCGGCCCACCATTGGTTCATGTCTGAGCACGAACTAGCAATGGTCTCTCCTAAGAAGCTGGCTGTTGTTCTTTTAATCAAGGACTCTGGTATTCTTGATGACTAGATGAGGGGAAGCACAATAGATCACAAATGGCCGCAATGTATAGGGAACTTATTGACCTCCCCATTCATTAAACTTAAACCTAAATATGAATTAAACAGATATTTTGTGCAAAAGTAAGTAGAGAAAGTCATGTGAGTGCGTCGCATAAGATATTTTCATCAGTTGCTTGTTTCTCATATTTTACAGATCAATATAAAACGCGTCGAAATGCACAGAAGCTTTTAATGCAGGTTAATGAGAAAGTAATAAATATTTAATGAGGAATTCAGGTCCGTGATGAATAGATTGAGCGCTCAGATTTACGATGGGGCCAGCAATATTTTTCTGCATTGTGAGAAGAGTGTTAAGTGAATAAGAAAGGAAATTGTTAAAATTCAGTAGATCATGAGATGACGCAACATGTAAGTGACATGATGTGAATGTTTTATCATTGGTAGTTTCAAAAATGAGATTATGTAATGTGTGACGTGGACCAATAAAAATTAAGTTTGATTGGTAGTAATGGCAACGAGTAAAGGAAAACTCATTAATTTCGGTAAAAGAGCTAGGAAAGAAAGCGTCTATTGATGGAAGAACATTAAGGTGAACAGACGTAAATTCAGTGCCGCGACGAAACCTGGTAAAATAGTTGATATCCGTATTCTGTTAATTGTAATCAAGGTATACAATATTATTGTCAAGTTTTATACGAAAAATTGTATAAATAATAGAAATTAAATTGAAAATAAAGTAAAAAGAATTTATTGGTATCGAGGTTTATTCAGAAAATTTATCTTTTCACTCGCGACCACGTCTAAAAATTAAGAGTTCTTATAGCTCAGGCTGAAGCAGATCCAGAGACCTTTTCATATACATAGATATATCAGAGTGCTAGATTGAACCAAGAAGAGTTAGAAACTTGCGGCTTCGTCATCGTCTTCGCTGAATACAACCCACAACCCCAGTCACAACGCCGGACGACATCAGGTGAGAATGATCCCGCTCCACATGATCGCCGCAACCTGGGCTTGGGGAACAGCATCATCCCATCTGCACCCAAACTCCTGCTACAAATTGTACACCAAGGGGTGGAATCGAACCCGAGAACATTCCATGGTATGAAGCCAGAGATGCCACGGCAGGGACACGTTTTACATAATTTAATGAGAAAATAAAGAAGGACCACTTTACATTTTAAAGCGTATTGCTTAAAGTTGGACAATTTTCAATGAAGAAAAAGTGCTAATGAATTTGAAATTGTGTAATATACACACAAACTGTATAACAATTTCTACACATTTTTTTTTTTTTACTAAGCTTGTCTTTTCCTTGAAGTTTCGCGGTTACAAACAACTGAACGAGAAGGAAGAGAGGTTCAAAGGCTACTAAAAATAAAAATATTAGCCCTTCCATGTAAAGAAAATGTCTTTTTTTGGGGGGGGGATTCCATGAAAATCTTCACAATGAACTCTTAGAAAGGTACCTGACCTAAATTTACCCTGCTTTTCATTTTAGAGTTATACCGCTTGGAACACACACGCGCGCGCACGTTCACACAGACTTATTACAAAATCAGATGCCAAAGACCTAAAAGCGGGAATGGGTGTGGTCTAAAACTCATTATTTAATCAAGAGTGGAGAATGTGTGTCTGATGAAAATGCAACTAGGTGTGCACCTACATGCACTTTCTATTCTGGAAACTCATCACTCACATGGCGTGTTCCTAGCTTATTAGCAAAACACTGTGTAGACTTTTGTAAATGCTAATTACATTATATTACTTAATTAATGAGCCCTCTTACAATATTATAACAAAAGAGGTTTTAGTGGGAGCACATATCAACTGGTGTGTGTGTGTACACTTGTGTACAAAAAGCTCGGACTTTATACTGTGACGTCCCAGCATTGGGAATGAGCCGCAAGTATTAGAAGTGAGACAACATTAGGGATAGAATTAAAATTAGGATACACTGTGAATCAAAGTTAACAGAATAATGACACCTCCCAACGTCGACCGAATTGACAACAGGCGCAGACCAGCACGATACCCGCTAAAGAATGTCGCCACAATGGGTAGCCCTAAAACATGTGCATAAGAAGCAACTTCACCGAAGGCCCCGATATTCAATGAGCTGAAGCAACTGTGTCCTTGGCTGTGGGCCTTTAGAATAGAATAAAGAGTCGAAGGCATGGATAGTAACTTCACCTGCAGTTCTCATTGTCAACGGAGCTCAACTCTCTTTCCTCAATGCTCTCCCCTAGGTGATCTGATTGCTCTACCTTTAAGTTACAATATCCCTTATCCAAACGTTTACCACTAAGTATTTTCCGGGTCGTTACTATATGAATATAGCATTTGCTGAGTGGGTACCTACATCTGGAGTATGTGAGATGTGGGAATGTGAAATCTTAAGGAAGTGAACTGTCGAACATTTGTAACTAGCATTGACTACACTAAGCTTTGCCTTTGAATATTACAGAAACCATATTGCCGTTTTTAAAAAAAAAATCTTAGTAATATGTTCAACATGCATTTAAATGTATGTCAATTTACCGAGGAAACACACACACACACACACACACACACACACACACACACACACACACACACACACACACACACACACATACACACACACATACACACTAGAGCGCGCAAGAGCTTGCAAACCCCAAACTTTAAGCTTGCTTAGAGAAAGAATTGTGCATTTTTCTCTTCATACATTGCTAGCTTATGAACAACATATGGCTGACATTCTAAATTTTACACTATCTATTGTACAATCATGACGGTGCCTTGGCATTCTAAATGATGATCCCATATTCCAATCTGTTTGCTTGACACAACAAAAACAAAAACTCGAGAACGGATCAACCGATTTTCCTAATTTTGGTTTTGAAATATTTGTATAAGTCCAAGGAAGGTTTAAAAGGTGAGTAAAAAAAACCTGAAGTGATAATGCACCGGATTATTAACGAAATATAAAAAAGTACACTCCCAAAATTTTACGGAACACATACACCGACAAACAAAAGCACTACAAATTAGAAAGATATTGCACTCCTTGCCAAAGTCTTCAAAGTTATTTCACTTAACATATTTTATTAAATGACGTTTATCGTTTGTTATTAAGACTGAAACCTTTTTATGTAGCATGATGATATATCTTTCGAAGTTTAGACACAAAATTAATTTCTGTATGCACAATGACACTAAATATTTGACCACAGACAATTTGTAGTCAAATATTGGTGAATCCTTGGATACCTACTTTATAATCTGTTTGTGAATTCGTGAATGTGAATTGACTTGACACATAATTTAATTTAATTCCTTTGTGATTCCGATGATTCCAATGGATTTACCTTTCGGTTTTAAGTGTATATATCGTAATTTCCATACGTTTGGCCTTTGCGATGACCATAAATCAATCGCAAGGGCAGTCGTTGGAAGTTTGCGGAATCAACTTGGAGTATCCCTTCAATTATACTTCGCGTGTTCCCGCGTCGGAAATCCATCTTTATATATTTAGGCATTATAAGAAAGACAACAAATATTGTTTATCAGAAGGCTTTAAATTGATTGACTTAATTTTAACTGTTGTATTTAAACTTCACCCCCAATTACAGAATAAATAACTAACTAATCCGAATTTGTTTTATTTATATACCTAGATAAGTTTGACAACTTTATTGTCAGTACGAAGTTCGTTGGGTCAGCTAGTTTATTTATAAAGTTTAGATGAATGCTCATTTTGGATATTATTGGTTATGTTATTCAGTTTGAAACTTGCAGTTCGCTAGGAAGATTTACGCATATAAATTATAATCTATAAATTCGTGCTAAACTTCTAGCGCTACACCAAGTCAATGTACATTGCGAAGATTTTTCTTTTCTTATAACTGCGCTTATGCTTTGTAATGTTAATGAGGCTTGCTGTTAATTCCCCAAAAATGGGAAATGAAAGACATAATCTCTATTATGATTATTAAATGTCATGAGTCGTGCAGCTGCAACAATTCATTAAATAAACTAATAAAATAAGATTCTATTAAAATGGTTACAATCAATGATAAATTAATCTCAAAACATTTATTCGGCAACTATGAGTCAACAAACATGTCAACATACCTAATTTATTTATTTTTATTTACGTCCTCCAACGATAAGTCATATCGGACGATGAATGAAATGGGTGAAATGATGCTCAAAGGAATCCGGGGTCCATGGAGCTTAGAGTTCCCCGACATTCGTTTTTCAGGATAAGGGAAAACCCCGGAAAAACCTTATCCAGGTAACTCACCCTAACCGAGATTCGAACTCGGGACCTCTTGAACGTGAGGCAGACACGCTACCATCCACGCTACCGAGGCGGGCAACATACCTACCTACTAAATATTAACTTTGGGTACCTCTACATATTTTAATAAATCCGTATACTCCTCTTAGCTGCCCAATGTGTTAAAATATTTGCCACCGGCTATGTTGTTGGTGTTTGCTTTTCCACTTCATAATCTTTCATTTGAGTTATTTCCTATTTCGTAGCTTGTTCAAAACTTTGACTTCAGCTCTTGCTTCTACAACTCCCAAGTTCGTTATACCTGATGGTAAAGTAACGATATATTTGCTCAGCAATAACAACATGGTCCTCAGTTATATGTATCACTGTCAAAGGTATAGCTGCAGATGTTTGTATTCATAACTGAGGAGAGTATAATGAACATTTCATCAATAAATTCTCCTTGCATGACAGCGAAAAACACCGAGGAGCAACTACACCTGAGCAAGTATACGTATTTGAAAAAAAAATAACAAAGAATAAATTAATTTTTATTGACTACATTGTTTGCATAAACATTTACACACATTATAATTTTTCTTTATTTGGAGTACTTTAAATTTATCTCAGGATCTCATGAAACCCAATAACATGGTTATATTGGTATGGTAACTCTTTTCATCTTAAGTTCCCTTTTGTACGCGCTTGCCTTCTACGTTTTTTTTTTTTTTTTTTTTTTTTTTTTCCTAAACTATCCTGCTTCCACTCTCCCCTTTAATTTCTTATTTAATCTCCCGCCTTGATTCACTTTTCCTCTTTCTCAGCTTATCTTATCCCCTTCGCTCGTATTATCAGTTTTCGTTATACACTTAACTAATCTTTTTTATACTAACTTCACTACAACCTGACTTCAATGTCTATCTTCTCATTTTGTTCATTTTCCATTACTTTTTCTCTAATTATCAAAACTTATTTTTTTCCAGAAAGAAATTTATTACCTGATATTGTAATGTTTCTAATTCATTTATTCAGTAATTGATATTTAATTTTCATTTACTTTACTAATTTCTTTATACTTTTAAACTTACCCTTACCTCTTCTTTATTACCTTTCCTCCTTTCCTTCCTGAACAATGCTGGCAATATGCTTCATCAGTAAACATTCGTTTTCACTCACTTTTTTCCTTTCCTCTCTCCTATCCTCTTCCCACTCTTGCTTTGGTATACAGTTTCGGATAACAAAGAATATCTTGCAAGTAATTAACACCACAAAACTTGTATTTTATATAAATTGTGTGTTGTGAAATCTACATATTCTCTGTGGTAAGATTTGGTTATCTCTTACCTACGGTTTACCAATTAAACAAGCTGCATTCAGGATGAAGAGTTCTTCAAAGGGTATTCCTAGAAAACCTTCCATATACGATGTTATGCAAATATTAAAATACATGTGTGGTACGTTAATCAAACTTATTAGAGAAGCTTTGAAAAAAAATTCGAAAAATGTTCCATGTAAAGTGCAGTTTGGAATGGGGGAATTTCTTGTTATATTCCACACGGATAAACACGCAAATAGGCTCTCTCTTACCAGCACAAACATCATAGCACGTTTTCTCAATCAGGAGACCTAAAAACGCGAATTGCTCATGAAATCCAATATTAAATTTTCGGAAGGAATGCATAATCCTTCTACCTTCTATTAGAAGAATGCTGGAGAACTGAGAATAGCTCAGTCGGTAGAGCACCTGTCTGCTATGCCAGGGTTCTAGGGCTCGATTCCCGGCTAGTCAATGGGAAATTTTCTCTACTTATGATTATTTTTATCCATCCCAGAGTCTGGAAGTATGATTGATTGTGTGCATTAGAGAGAGAGAGAGAGAGAGAGAGAGAGAGAGAGAGAGAGAGAGAGAGAGAGAGAGAGAGAAATCACGAGTTGACACCATTGCCAATATGGCAATATGTTACAAAGAAGAAAGGTGTCTGATATGACGATTGCACTTAAATGCAGGGTTTATAACTGAAAAAAAAAAAATGCTACAGAAACTGAAAAGTACGATACCGTAAATCTTATTGATCCATTTACACCACAAGGCACGCGCATCATAGCAAATAGCAAAACAATAACAACCATCGTTACATCCAAACTGTGTGATAATATAGTGAGTAGGGCCCGGATTTTGATGAAAAGTCATCTTTTTTCTGAGTAGCCGCAGACGATGCTTATTGGAAATTAAGTGCATTCTGGAACAAATACCTACTTTAGATATGTGTTTTTATTGGTAATCAAAATGCATTTTTGCACATTTTTATAATAAATTCATTTTTTAACATTTATATGCATTTTTCGGCCATTATCTTTCTTTTTCAGGAATTTATTGGGCATTTTCATCTGTAGCCCGCATTCGGGAGTCCCGGGTTCGATTCCCGTGGCCGACCTAACCTTAACCAATGGGCTATTTGGGGAGGTTTAAAGTAAGCTGTAATTAAAAGTTCATCTATATCATCATCTTTTATGAAATAGTAACTTTATAAATGTTGTAAACATGTAATTAACACAGGTAAGCATCCTAACAGTGCTGGTGAATTTATGACGCATCAATTCCAGAAATCGCCGATTACATCATGCAATACGTGTGGATTGCATCAGTCAGGACTTCAGGACCTAGAAGTGTCACAGTAAGAGTAGTTCGTGAGGTGTGTAAATTTGTTGTGTTGTGGAATTGAAATGCCGAAACAAATACAGTCAACTGCGTCCCATTTGAAAGAAATGTTTCAGAGTTTGGCGGAAACATATTTTCTACTGATGCAACTATATTGTTCTGTAAAGTGTGCGAAATTAAAATCGCTGCACTCAAGCGATTCACCGTGCAACATCTTGGGCGCCAAAAACATTTGCGAGCTCTTCAAAATGTGAAAAAAAAAGACAAGCGTCTCAGTTACTGTTAAAAGAAACGGCTTCAACGTCAAGTAACAAGTCACATTCATTTTTTAGAGATTTATGTGAAGTGTTTGTTAGTGAAAATATTCCGCTAGAAAAATTAAGTAGGTAATTCCAAATTACGAGATTTTCTTGCACGTCACACTGGTCATACAATTCCAGATGAATCAACTTTGCGTAAATGTTACTTACAAAAATGTTATGAAGCTCCGTTAAACCGAATACGTGAATGTGTGACTGGGAAACAAAAATTATGTATCAATTGATGAGACAACAGATTCAGAGGGGCATTATGTAGCCAATGTAGGGATAATTATGCTAGAAGGTACTAGTGCCGGACAAATGTTTCTTCTGACCTCAGAGGTTATGGAAGCTGTTAACCACTGTCAGATATGCAAACTGTTTGATAAATCCATGTCTTAATTGTGGCCTAGCGGAATACAGAATGCCAACGTGCTCCTGTTCCTAACAGATGCGGCGCCTTAAAGGCGGCAAAGTCCATCCAATCATTTTACAGTAAGATGATGCATTTTACGTGTTTGGCCCATACTTTTCGTCAAATTGCGGAACAGGTCAGATCAACATTTCCAGAAGTAGAGACACTAATTTCCACAGTAAAGAAAGTATTTTTGAAAGCGCCAACCCGAACTAAGCATTTCAAAGAAAAGGCCCCTAATATAGCTTTGCCCCCGGCACCAATTTTAACGCTGGAGTACATGGTTAACTGCATGTATCTACCAATGTGGCAATTTTCGAATAGTGAGAGAAGTAGTGAATAGCTTTGATAGGGTAGATTCTAAGGCAATTGAGAGTGCACAGGATGTTTCCTGACACTGAAATCTAATGTAAATTAGCTTTCGTTATATCAGAGTTTACATTTTTGACGGAAACCATAACCCACCATGAAGAAAGTGACATGACATTGAGATTGCGGAAGAGAGGATAAAAAATTTAAAAGGTGAGATTGGGGACAAAATTAGGCAGAAACTAAAATTTGTGTTGGACAAAAATAAAGGATACCAAAAAGTTTGTCAGATTGCTTATATCTTTTCAGGAGAAAACTTCAGAACTGACATTTTTGAACAGGTTTTAACAGGCAGTGACATAGTATTTTTCAAATATGCACCCAATAACATCTGTGGAAGTGGAGAGAAGTTTCTCAAAGTATAAAACAGTTTTAGCTGACAACCGCCGTTCCTTTACTTCTGATAACTTGAAGATGACCATGGTGGTGTACTGCAACGCTAAGTAAGGTATGTTTTGGCTAATGGGTACAGTAACTTATTTTTTCATATTTTATAAAATTGAAAATGACCTGACGAATTTTTAGTTTATTTATTATTTAGTAGCAATAATTGCATTATTTACTAAGAAAGTTAATTTTAAAATGTGATAATTCGAACCATATATTCATTTTTTGTCTGTTTCAGTTATTAATTTATTATTATGAAAGAAATTGTTAATTTCTGTTAGGCCATTTTTTATTACATTTTATGTGCATTTTTTATATTTTAAGGGCATTTTATAGCTCGTTTTTAGAGAACTTTTAGGGCAACAACTCCTGGGCCCTAGTAATGATTATAGATTTTCAAAGAGGAAATCATTAGTATAGGCTATGAATTAGATCACGGAGGAAGACACCTTGTGTACTCTGATCTATTGTGGATACTACCCACCATGAAGAAGGCTTGAAGCTCAGGCCGAAAGCCATAGGCAAGCCACAGAAACGTACGGAAGTCTGGAAGACCCTCCCGCTGCTACATATAAACTAGGTACCCGTAGATTAAGCAGCTTTATGTTTTGAGCGAGCATCCGTGCCATCTGTCCGGCATCGCTGTATTCCACGAAGCACAGCTAAGAGATGAGAAGGAAATGAAATGATAGAGAAATTATGTAAAGAAAATTTACGCAAATGAGAAACTAAGGAAACCCACAAAATAAAACACAAGGTCGGAGTCAGCTGTTGATAGGAGCAGAACCCAAGTTCTCGAAAGTAACGCTCGGTAAACGCTTAGTGAGTTGTACGATATATTTCCACAGGGTTTCATAAGAGAGTTTTAGATGTCCTAGAAACCAGCTGCACTTCCACCATAGTATACATGTGGGTAAACCGCGGCGCTGAATTTTAGATGACCTTTCATTACAATTTCCCTTTCTCTGCAGCTTCGTTTCAAAAGCAAAGCTATTTCAGCAGATTATTTTGAAATGCAACGCAACCACATCCGCCACTGGTCCGTCAATATGCACTGGGTCCATTAGTGCTAGGTAAGCCACTCACTACCGGAGGGCATTATTTCACACACAAGTACACCAGAATATTACACTGTCACGACCCTACGACAACTGATGCTCTAATTGTTGCAGCTCTCACAACGAAACTATTACCTCGGTAGTTCAAAACGAAGAAACGTCTTGATATGGCATTAAATGGAAATCAACTGTTCTTTCACACTAGCGTGTGTAAGGAACGGTTTGAAAGGGAGAAAAATACTGAAAAAAATACCATGCCATAGCGGAAATTAATCCACGGATCTACCGGTCTCCGTCCAGTTGCTCTCACTAGCTACCATAGCAACATACTGGCATGACATTTAATTCCCCAACTGACTTGCATATTTTCCGGTAAACCAGAAAGAGATGGAAAGTTTGAGATGTTACACCCCAATGGCGACTTACATGTTGACCATTAGTTGATCTAATAGTCGGTTAAACTAAGAAGATCGGTACCTGAATGTACATATGCTGTATTATTACAGATATCGTAAAAATAACATAAGAAACGTTACAATAATAGCATAGGGTTATATACTATAAAGAAAAGTTCGGCTATTGTTGCCTATTTTGTCTTTAATGCCTATAAATGCCTATTTGATTTTCAATAATATCTTTCTTTACCTTAAAAATGGAAATATACGCATAGTTGCTCGCCAATAATTTCTGATATGCTATGCGTTACACTTTATTTTGACTCCATAACCTAAAATTTCCCTTTCTTATTTTTCCAGCTTTTGGGAAGACTTTTTCTGGATGAGAATTTAAGACTGTGGAAGGCTGACTGACTCTGGAAATGGTTGAAGGGCATTTACGACCAAATGTGGTTATTCACCACCTTTATTCAACAGACAGACACAATTAAAGCACCCATCCCTTTCTTAAGCCATCGTGTAACTAATAAATACGTATGAATGCTGGAGTGCAGAAAAGACGAACGGGCATTGTTGACCTGCTTGATATAAGTTAACTTTCGTAATCCATAAAAACTGGTTATTTATGCAAATATAACGTCTGCGTTAGGTACTTTTTTCAAAAATATTACGTTATCCAACGTTGTCATATTGGACGATGAATGAAATGGGTGAAGTGATGTTCAAATGAGTTCAGGGTCCATAGAGCTTAGAGTTACCCGACATTTGTCTTTCAGGATAAGGGAAAACCACTAAGCAAACCTCATCCAGGTAACCCACCCTGACCGAGATTCGAACTCGGGACCTCTTGGACGTGAGGCAGACACGCTGCTATCTACCTTACCGAGGCGGGTTCGCTGTTTTTGGATGATTTTTTGTTGACATTTACAGGCAAACTGTTTCACCTTATCAAAAGAATCGGCAGGAATAAAAGCAAAACTGAAAAAAAAAAATTGTGAAATACCTACGAGTAATTCGGTGAAATATTTTCGAGTGGCGGTATTTTTGTAAAGTCTGTGAAACGTCGGTGAGTCTTGCTAAAATGTTTCACGTTATCAAAGTAAAATTCTTGAAGCATAAATCTCCTCTGTGTCGAAAGACAAAAACAAATAAACCGAAAGTATCTCCTATTGCCCTCGTATGCAATTTTCCTACGCCAGTTACAGTGTTTACTTAACGTTAGTAAAGCATCTACTGAGGCCAGTACTTAACAATGTATCTCAAGGGATTCGACTCATTAAATGAAGTATGATTTGAAAGTTTTATGTAGTGCCAAACGAACGGCATGCAAAATAGGTTCCATTCATATTGCTTCCGGCAAGGCATATATTAAAATATCCTTTGAAAGCACTACATTGAATTTAATAATAAATGTCCATTTTAGTACCTATTTTGACGATCTTTAGTATGTCTCTTTTTAATTCTTTTAGTGTCTAACATTTGGTCTATAATCATCATATATATACACCAGGTGAGTCTGCTGCCCCTATTTATTATTATCTATGCAACCAGCAGTTTATAGTTCAATGTGAAAACATTGTTGACCCTTTTAGCACAAAAGCCATTACTGCAGCTCTGCTTTTCTATTCGGTATTCTACGCACCCAGCATTAACACTTACAGCCCTGAATGAGCACCAAGAATTTGCGAAACAGCTTAAATAAATGGCGTCTTTTCTTGCATATAATACTAGCAAGGTGATAAACTTGCTGGAATGAGGTGATACGAAGCCTAGGTTCGAAACGACGTCACACTGTTTTTTTTTTCTTTCTCCCCATCTTTATTGTCTGTATTTTAATTACTAATTTGTTTATTGTTGCTATTGGTTCGCTTGTGAGCCAAAGGCACAAGAATTACAATTCGATAATTAGGGGTCTAAAGAGATTTGCTTACCATATAAGTTTCACACAGCTCACCCTAACGGCAGGTAGTTGAGGCCCTTGTCCTTTAAAGGGTAACTACGGACTATGTTTATCTTTATTACGGATCATGTTTAACTTTGTGACCCTTACAATCTGTTCCGTCTCTGGTGTTGTAAACCGTGTTACGTAGTTGGCTTTCATTTTTTTAAAAGAATGTCGACGACATTAAATCTAACAGTTTTAGTTTCATGCTTTTATCTTATGTTTCCCTTTGTATTTGTTAAATGTTTGAAACTTGCTTGAATGGGTCAAGCACAATACCGACCAATAATAAAATATGTATTACGAATTATATATTTATAACTATCTGCCAGTGGATAACATAGCAATTATTGTATTTAATAAACACCTTTAATGTTATAAAATGTTATTTTTATTATAATATCAAATTATAAGACCCAAGAGGTAAGCCAAAGGGTAATAACATTTTTAAGTTACTCACGAAGGATTTGAACCTAACTTGCGGAGGCGGAGTGATGAAGTAACTTGTATGATACCATTTAGCCAGTGCTACTTTGCACGAGAAGTTTCCTATACAAATAAGTTACCGCAGACTATCACCCACCTCGAATTTTTACACGCTTTTTACAGCTTCTTACAGTGTTTTAAGTTCGTTTTGGTAGTTTTAGCACAAATAAAAGAACTGTATCCGCCATTACAATTACTATATAAGCTAAAAACTGCCGTAATTTGTGACAGAAGTGAAAACCATATACACAATTCTTAGTATTTTTTGACATGGCTGTACAACGAAAACACATGCTGGCTGAAGATTTAAATCCAATTGGTCCCACTGTGTAGATCTGCCATTTTGTGTTCCAATGTTATTTTCAGCTAATGCATGTGATAGGTTGATTCTTCAGGGGGGTATTTAAAGGCGTGTGTGTGTGTGTGTGTGTGTGTGTGTGTGTGTGTGTGTGTGTGTGTGTGTGTGTGTGTGTGTGTGTGTGTGTGTGTGTGTGTGTGTATGTACGCTAATGAATAAAAGTTTGTAAACTCTCTAAAATGATTACTGTTGCTTTCTGTATCTGGGTATAATGTTTTTGGACTCGACATTCATAATGATTGCTTTCTGTTCCATACAGCAATTATGCACTGAGTATTTTTTTCGTAATTTACGTCCTCCAACGTTAAGTCATATAGGACGATGAATGAAATGGGTGAAATGATGCTCAAATGAGTCCAGGGTCCATAGAGCTTAGAGTTACCCGACATTCGTCTTTCAGGACAAGGGAAACCCTCGGAAACAACCTTATTCAGGTAACTCACCCTGACCGAGATTCGAACTCGGGACCTCTTATACGTGAGACAGACACGCTACCATCTACGCTACCGAAGCGGGCACAGGTGACTGTGCCTAGTGTAATACAAACAAGCGTTTGTCTTGAAACACACTCACTTTCACTACCTCACTCCATCTGACAAATGAAATCCGAATTTTGGATTGAGTAACCAGAACGCTGACCATTTGACCACCAAAGCAGTCATTGTGTATTATTTCACATGGAATGTTTGAACTTGGTGTATTTGTTCAAGATTGCAATGCTGATTTCTTATTAATTTTTGAAAAAATTCTTTGCATAATTGTTATATTACATGTTTTATTTGTACTAAAATAACGCTTGTCTTTTCTTGCATATATCATTTGTCTTATATAAAATTTAGAAATTAATTATGTGGTGAATAAGAAAATACTGGAATACAATAATTTAAGAATGTAAAACAACGAATCCAAATATGTTAATGGTAAACGTAGATTTGAAGTGTTTAATATTCTTGTTAATCGGAGCAAAGGGAGATTCCATTTTCTGTGAATATTATAACGCCCATAATAGTGTCAGTATTGGCACACACACATACACTCTCTCTCTCTTTCACGCGCGCGCGCGCGCGCGCACACACACACACACACACACACACAAGGAAATTTACCTGCTACACTATAACTTCCTGTTCTTTCCTATAATTTAATTTATATAAGGTCTGAACTATTCTAAATAAAGTTTGTTAATAAGAATAATTTTTTTCGAAATGGTTTCAATTTAATTATTTTGTAACTAAATACATGCATCACAATGAAAGATTCAGGAAGAAACTGGACCTGATATTTTGAGTTCTCTTTGCACGTCCTGATAAGAACTATTTGAAAATGTCCTATACTTTCTCAGAAGAAAATTTTGGCCTGTTTCTTCTGGTTTAATTGTTCTATAAAATTAAAACTGAATAGGTGTACACAGGGTATTTACAGAAAATGCCAACAATTCAGATTTGCATTTCATTCACGTTAATATATCAAACAAACCGTTATAATCGTTTTTGAGAAAATTGAAAACAAACATTCTTCATGTAGAAGAGAAACGTTCTCAAAAAGCTTGGTGAAGCATCCACGAAAGACGCTGGATTTAAATACCAGCAGTTTGGTAACTACATATTAGGATTTTCGTGTTTTGTTATAGTGTTCACACACACATACACACAAACACACACACACGCACACGCACGCACGCGCGCCAACTGTCTTGTTTTTCTTGTTAACTAGATCCGAAATCATGTAAGTATAGTTCCGTTGAAAACTCTCTATTCCCTTGCTAACTTACAGAACTAGTAAAGATGAAATTCCCCCATGGAGAATTTCAGTACCAAAGATAAATTTAAGAAATGTCTGAATATATTCAAGGTCAAGTGGACAGAACAGTGTACCAGAAACTATTTAAATATATAAATGCACACTATCCTGGATATATAGACATTTATACTGACGGTTCCCATTCTCAGTTTGAAAATGGCTGTGCTGTTGTATCCCAATAAGTTATAAAGCTATATAAACTACCAGAATTCTACACAATATTCTCTAGTGAATTATATACAATTAAAAAGTCCCTAGAAGTGATACAATGTAAAATGCACCCAAAATATGTGATTTACTCAGTTTCCTCCAGTGCTTTATTGTCCCTGCAAGATTTGTCATCCACTAAATTGATAATCAAGTATATCCAAAATTTGTACAATAAACTTATTCTATATTGTTGACGTGGATACCATGCCACCAAGGAATAGCCGGAAATGAAAAGGCTGATGAAGCTGCTAAAGAAGCAGCAAACAACCACCGGTATACCCTTCAATACCTATTCCACATGAAGATATTATAAGCCATATCAAAAAGGAAATAATTCAGGAATGGAAACATCATTGGCTAGAAACCAATGTACATAGTAAACTCCGACAGGTGAAATTAAACACATCTCCTACTCAGTGTCTTTATAAACATACAAGTCGAAAACAGCAAATATTACTTTCCAGACGTAGAACTGGACATACAAAGCTTACACATGGTTACCCATTTTCCAGAGAGAATCCTCCACACTGTGAACCAACCATTATCAGTAAACCATATTATAAATGAATGTTCTCGCTACTCAACCTATAGTACTCTTCATACAATTCTTACAGATCTTCATGCTCTTCTAGATGAAACGAAGAGTCTACAATCACTGAATTTATTTCTACAAGACTGTAAATTAACTTCTTCAGTATGAAAATCTATTCAGTGTTACCTGGTTTCGGTGTATTCTGTGCAGTGAGAATAACTATGACTAATTAGTAATATATAACAAGAATGAACATAGTGCTGTGCAATATCGATTCTTCAGTTCTCTATAAATGTATAGTTTATGTGAACTTGTGTGTTTATATTGTTATCCAATTGGCGAACTTGCGGTCGGCTACGCGAGGGGATGGCCGGTGGAGGAGGGCGTGTGGCATCGGTACCGCACCCTCGCCGGTCAGCTGGCGCCTGCGGAGGCGTGACAGAGTGGAGAGGGGAAACCACGGGGGTGGTTGAATCTTCGTTTCCCCCTCCTTCTGCCGCCTGAAAGAACGCGAAATCTCCGGAATATTTTCCCCTTCATGGTAAAGAATTCTCTAGAAACATTTAGCCACCTATAAATAGAGGGACGATGCGACCGAGAGTTCAGTTGAGTTCTTGGCGAACAGCCTTGAGGAGCGCCGAGTGAGGGAACGGACTGGAAGACTGTGTACGTGCATCGGAGGAGTTGTACGTAATTGTGAGTTAGAGTGGACCTGTGACAGACGAGCTGGTGAATTGTTATTGTGTGCGCTACGTAATTCTATGTAATCGGCAAGTGTTCCGACTGTAATTCGGTGGAAATAAAGAACATTTTGAGTTTGTGCAATTGGACTTTTAATTTCACGAACCCACAAAGTCACAATATTGTACGGTAACCTAATAGTTACTAAAATGTTAATTGTACTGACCAACTGTATACAAAATGTGTTATACCATCTTATAGTTGTCGCTATAAGACCATTGTTGTTAGGCGACATTAAATAAATTTATCTTTAAAAATTGTGGGTAGAAGACAATTATATTACCATATGTAAGTAATGTAGAAATATATAAAGTGGGGGGATACAAAATATGACATTTTTATTTCTTTACTTCCATCTCTCATAAATGTATTTAGTTATTTATTAAGTGAATATTAAGGATTTCACCAATTACGATACTCAATAGAGTTAATTAGACGAGGCATTCTTCATTAATGGGGACCAGCCATTCAAACTTTAAACCATCTTTTCAGAGAGGACAGTCTTATTGTTTGGAAATATTAACATCTGCGAACTAATAACAGAACTGAACTTGAAGCTTTTCTATTTGCATGAATCGACTCATTGTGGAAAACAATAATTATATACACAATAGGAATAACAGGTTTGCCAATTTCGGATAATAAAATCTTTATGAATTTTTCTATATTTTAGTGCAAAATAGCCAAATTTAACTTTTATGGATGTCTATTTATTCCATTTATTGGTATTTTCATTTCGGACATTCTGTATATATTCATCAGACTGCTGGATTTAAAAGAATTTCAACTTTTGGGAAAATACATTTACATTTCTGAACTATAAAAATAACACAACGCATGGATATTTTGAATATCACTGGACACTTAACCGCAATTGTAACCACAAAAAAATATGTACATTTCGCCTTTTAAAATTTTGCTTTTGTAGCGTAACTATGGCAAAGAAAATATGTATTCGATTCAAAAATTGAATATGGAGGTTTCAACACAAACACATAAACACTGAGGTGTGTTAATATCTGAAAATTATAATAAAAATAAAAGTATAGTAATACAAAGTTTTATACATGAGAGAAACAACGATTTAGGATGCCAGGCAAATATTTTCGGGAATATCTTCCTAACCCAAGTATCCCTTTTGTAGCATTATTCCCGCCTACTTACTACTGTATGAAAATAATGCTTACTTCATTAAATTAAGAAGTTACCAACAATTAATTAACATACAAAATAAAAAAATCTCCACAATTCTTATTCGACTGATGTAAAATAGTTGTCAGAAAGCTGTTGAAAAGATGTAAGTATAAATTTTAGATTGGATTGGATTGTTCGGAGAGGATTCGGCACCTCAATCGCACTGGTCCTTTGTACTCATGCCCCAAGTGGGGCCCCAGGAGAGAGAATGAGGTGAGAGGACACAGAGAGCCGCTGACCCCAAGGAGTCACTACAGTACAGAGGGCGGGGTCCTTACACTATACTAGATAGAAACTCCCCGGTAGTCCAGGACAATCGTCATCCCACCTACCATGGCCACGAAACAGTAATGAAGCCGGTTCGGAGGCCGGAGGCCGCAACCCCCCCCCCTTCCCCAAGAGCAAGCAAGACTCCAGGCAGGCTTGCACAACGGGCATCCCGCCAGTTGCGTTCCTGAATCTGCCCACTAGGCTGGCTCGGAGACCGAAGTCCGTCCCGGTGGAGGAGAAAGTGTCCACTCGGAACATATCATCCCGCCATGCATCGCCGACAGTTCTACCCTGAAAGAAACCACCAGATGAGAGATGATGTGAAATGATAGGGAAGTGAAACGGAGGGATAGGAAATGTGGGGACTGTAATTAACCTACCCAGCATTCGGCCACGGGAATCGAACCCGGACCTCCCGAATACGGACCACAGACGAAACCGCTCTCCTGCTCGGTAAGATGTATGTATTTTAAATTTTATGAATATTAATTTATTAGAGTTAGGCATAGTTACGCACGAAAATCTACAAGATTGCGATAGAAAAACACTAGTGTAGCTTTGTCAAATCTTTTGTTACATCATTGCATGGGGCAATAAATGACACGTGTCTTCTTTGTGTCACGAGAGAGTTACCAGCCTTTTCTAGGGACAGAAGCCTACCACGAATAATTTTGCTGTCTAGCCTTAATACTTAAAGTTTCAAAGATGTAGCAAATTAAGGTTTTAGTTTTGGAAAGCGTTTCACACACTTCGGCGAAATCACACGCAGCCTGAACCTATCTGTATCACTAGATAGTCAAAGAGTTAGACGCTATGCAATTTATGAAAAACACAGTGGGAGGCTGTCCACACAAAATCGAGTGGCATTAAGGGTAAACATCAAATTTAAAGAAGTAAATGTAATATATTTGTATTAATTGGGTAGTAACCCCAGTATTATATGTATAATTTCATACACACAAAGGTAAATGCAAATCGTATGCAACAGTTAATGTGTCTATATTAAACGAATGCATATTTAAGGAATGGTCGTCAAGCATAACTTTCTGAAAATATTAACGAGAGAAAAATTAAAGTACATATTACACTTCGGAACCAATTAATATATTTGTGAAAAAGGGAAACCTGCAGGGTTCTTAGTGATAGAAATGCGGTCACGAAAGTGCATTTCGTGTTTCATTCCTGAAGAACCCTAGAGAGAAGCGAACTTTCTACTCCTGTCACTAACTACCGCAACCCGCCACACTTTTTTCAGAGGATCCTGGCAACTCGTCGAGGTTGCCATTGAAATAACACACCCTCCTATCCAATATATCAATGGAGACCAGAGACGCCTATGCTACGGACCTTCAGTTTGATGACCAGCATTGAATAAACGCATCACCTTATGGAATTATTTTAAATGTACTTGTTTCTCATAAATCACAAACACCTTTTATTAAAATATTTATGTTTGAGATATTGAAAAATATCAAATTATATTTGAGACTATAGTTTAGTAAAGTAATAAAACCAGAGTACATATATATACTTATATTCATAATGTATTATTCATATAGTATTAGTCATAATCAAGTTATTTCTCTTTATGTGTTTTAATTTCCCAGAATCTTTATTTTTGTCATTTGCGAACATTTTTAAGATGAATGGCATTCCTTTTTTTTCATCCAAAATCACCATAAATTAAATGATCTTGCGATTTAAATAACTGAGTGCAGTTTCTGCATCCAGGAAATTAACAAGTTAATTTTGCTTAATTTGAAATAATATATTTCCCTATCAATTAAAAAAAATAATTATGAAAGAGTTATTCTTCTACCTACTTTATGATAATCGAGATAAAATTTAATATAAATGCTTTTATGCATATTTTTCTCTAGATGCATTGGAAATTGAGCGATAATAAAATCTTTGAAGTGCTGGTAGCTAAGCGGTAGCCTTGAAATTCTATTCACTTTGCATGTCCAGGTGAAAAACATAAAAGAATAAGGACTTTCCATTTTAGAAAAGTATAAGCATTAAAAAATTCAAACCAATAACAGATTATGTCTCAGAAATAGTTAACTTCTCTCCACATAATAAATAATTAAATAGATAAATAAATATATAAATAAACAAATACGAAAATAAATAACTAAATAAATACATAAATAGATAAATGAATGAATAAATAAATAAATAAATAAATAAATAAATAAATAAATAAATAAATAAATAAATAAATAAATAAATAAATAAATAAATAAATAAATAAATAAATAAATAAATAAATAAATAAATAAGTAAATAAATAATAAAGGAACTTGACTTAAATTGAATGCTTTAACTAGATCTACACTGTTGTGTAGATTTGCGTCTATCTCTTACGGTTTAGCTGTTATGCAAAACTCATTCAGAATGAAGGGACTTCAGAGGCTAACCAATAACATTCAAAATATGTATTTCATTTTTTATGAATATATAAGCATATGAAATATTTTTTAAATCGTTAAGATGCATTTTTTAGAAACTCAAAATTTGAGACTAATTCTCCAAGATGAGGATAGTTTGAGGTGAAGTTTGCAGTTAACCAAATTTCTCTCTCGCTCTCTCATACATACACACACTCACACGCAAGGACCTATTCCTAAAATGCCCTTTTGGGGATCAGAGGACTTCAAAACTGTATTCACAGTTAAATCTCTGTATCGAATATTTGGTTGGGTTGCAGTAACTTATCTGTACATAGTAAAGAAATTAATAAGAGGTTGTCTCCTTTAGTATCTCAGGATGAGCTGAATTGGCACCCCTGTTTCATATTGCTGCAGAGTAAGAGGATGGAATATACATTAGGCAGGGTTTCCAACACACACATAGGCTATTAATAAACTTAGTTTGGTCACCATAGCAACCCCTCCATTCAGGAATTCAATTAAGTCATGTCCTATTCAACCAACCTTACTGACTTCTCACTTCCAGGACGTTACATTTTCCAGCAAAATGCTTCAGATGTCCACGTAACTACTGCCACGCATGTCTGATATTACTAAATCCTAAAATATAATCACAGAAAAGAAATTACAACTTAGAAGGTGCTAAGTTACTATAAATAAATTTGAAATCTTAAATCCAATGTAAATGTCTAAACCGAAATGGTACTCACAATTACCTACCTGTTTTCCTGTACCTACAGTACCAGTAGTTTAGCATTAACTTCCTTGTAATTATTACAGTAAGAAGTTTTGGAAACCCAACTTGAGGGAAAGGGAACACAGATGTGTTGTATAACCTCAAGAGCATCTTGAGTGATCTCACTCTCTCGTTTATTAAAGTTATAATTGAAGACATGCCCGGAAAAACGGCTTAACCCACATTTTTTAAAAATGGAGAAAACAAGTGTTTTGTGAATGAGGCTGAAAGAATTGTTAACATTATTTTATTTCATTTCTGAGAATATAGTATATATTATCAGGGTTATTGTTAATAGAACCCAAAACATGACTGATCTAATAACAATAAAAATAAAATAATGAAAATAAAGTGGAAACCTTTGTCAGCTTTTACTTAAGTTTTAATCTATATATCTTACAATTTTAGGTGAAGCTAATAGGTGTCTCTTTTGGCATATTTATACATGGTACACTTTGGATTATTCCACTTTTCAATAAGTATATCATTTTGGAAACTAGGTATGAGCTTTTTAGCTGTAGTCAGGCTGATAACAAAATGCTTCATCAGTAATGTTCTCAGAAGCTGTGGTCTCGGATTTAAAGGTTTTATAGTACTCATGATAAATTGGTGGGATATAATTCATCAGATCCTGTAAGTTCTTTAATTTTTCAGGATTTATAGGTCTTGGACCATTGACTAGTATGACCGGGTACTAGTTCTGCCATTCTTTGTTTACATCCACAGTAGAATTTACCAACATAACGAACTGTTGAAGCACTACGGTTTCTGGTAGTTATTACTTATGAAGTGGGCTAAATACTTGTCTATTTTCCATGTATCGTTTTATTCTTATAACTAAAACTATGCTGGTTTCATAAAATACAATGATAGTTAAACTGAAAGGATACAATCATTTAAAACATTTGTGGCTCTGTTGGTTATCCTGTTTATATGTTAGTTATCATGAGTACCACTAGATGACAGGCACAAAGCATGATCAGGTTAACCCGTTTTTGACATTATATGAAAAGGATATCACGAAACGCAATAACTTCCACTCTCTCTATTTAGCGTTATATGACTGCTGGAGGATAGACCAACACAAGAAAAGATAGCTCTCTGTTGCAGCAACAGAGGGCAGCACTTATCGCATTTTTTTATTTTGAGGGTTAGCCCGTTTTTCCGGGCATGTCTTCAATTGTTTTTTAAAGAAAAAATAATTAATTTGCAACGGGAATATTAAAGCTATAATGCTATGTGGAAGACATAATTTATTCATATTTAACAGGATCGTCCGATATGACAACGTTGGAGGACATAAGTTAAAAAAGAATAACAGAAAAAGTTCAAGTTGAAAACTGTATTCTTGAGAAATTTTTTCACAAATTCATTGGTCAACTTCTTTGGAAGTCACATCTCCCACACTGATGAATGGTTTACCGCACATTTCCTCAGCTCAGCGTATTTGACGCGTATTATGCAAAAATGCGATACTTGAAATGTGCCGTAAACTATTAATGAAAGTCAGGGGCGGCTTCTGAAGGGGGTAGCATGTTTGCGCTACAACCAAAATGCTGGGTCTCCATTTAATGTAATGGCATGTTCCATTCGGAGTTCATTTCGACCTTGTCTAGTGCAGGGGACCTGAGCGCGCTGTATTGTTTGCAGGTGCCAAGTAGTTCACTCCCAGATGCAAACCGCTGGCATACAATAGGGAGGTATAGGGCAGGACGAACCTAGGATTTGCCGAGGCAAGTAGGGGGGCGATGCGGGGCGTATGGCTGCATGTGGTTGGTTAACCTAGCTGCCAGAGAATAGTGGATGCCTAAGCTGCTCGTTCTTTCATCGCAGCAGCGGCATCTATTGCGCCTATGTTAAATGTAACCGACGAGTACATAGCCACATGGTTTGCGCCGTGTTTTGTTACCTCTGCCTGTTTTGAGTAGTGCATCAGAAATATTTATATAAATACAGGTAACTTGTGTTATAAGAAGAAACAATGAATTCCATAAAGTGTCTTTTAGCACATCCTTTATCAAACATGACGTTAGAAGAAAAAATTGAACTTAAGCGACTTGGAAGACCCACGCCGAAACTAAACATCACACAGATAGTCAAAAGAAAAAAAAAAGCAAGATGTTTTAACAGGAACTTTAACAACGATGTATACGATAAATATTCTAGAGTGTTTATGAAATGTGAATGTTCTGTTATATGCTGTGAATTACCGTTAACTTGTGTGTAGAGCAGTCTGTAGTGACAGGCTTAAAGAACTTTTGTTACTTTAAAAAAATTAAGTTGCATGGATAACTTTGTGAACCACCAATTTTCAGAGTCACCAGCCGCACCTGTTGAAAGTGCGAGATATGACTTCGAAAGAAGTTGGATTTTATCATCTGCTGAAAACGAGGAGGGAAGGTGGAGGGGAGTAAGCGCATGCTCGGTCGCAATAGCTCACTACACACACACACACACACACACACACACACACACACACACACACACACACACACACACACACACACACACACACACACACACACACACGACTGGACATTGAAGATCTGAATGCCAGACCTTCGGTCTCAAGCCAGATCAGGGCTAGGTCCTCTACCATCTGATGTATTATTTTATATGCCTATAAGCAGCGTTGGGCGTTTGTAGCGCTCTCCAGGATCGATGTCGTACACACCTAGACCGCGGATGAGGGAGTTAAAGTTGTGGGAGAGGTTTTGATAGAAGAAACGGGAAAGGGTATGGATGTAGTCTGTTATTGTGGGGATACGTAGGTCACGTCGGATAACTAGATTGGGGATGTACCAAGGGGAGTCTGTGGCAATGCCGAGGAATCGGGATTGTAGAATTTCACCCTAACATCCGTGCCACGCTGCTCGCGGTATCTCTTTGCTGACGATACATCTGTCACCTCCACATTATCGGAGCTCAACCTGTGTAATCGCAGGATTCAAAAATATGCTGACCTGCTCACCACCTGGTTCAAACGTTGGCGCCTACGCGTTCACCCACAGAAGAGCCAGGCCATCACCTTTTCTCGAAGACGAATAGCGGATCTTCCACCAATTCGCCTAGCTGGTGAGGGCGTCCATTGGAAAACTTACGTTAAGTATCTTGGTGTTCTACTCGACATCAAATTGACGTGGAGAGACCACATTACATATGTGGCTAATAAAGTTAGCAAAAGAATGGGTATGCTATACCCTCTCTATAACCGACGATCAGTCATGTCTCTGCCTCCAAAACTGCTCCTGTATAAGCAAGTACTCCGACCAGCCATCACATACGCCAGTGAAATATGGGAAGTAGCAGCCAAGTCTCACCTACACCGCCTTGAAATTCTACAATTCCGATTCCTCCGCATTGCCTTGGTACATTCCCAATCTAGTTATCCGACGTGACCTACGTATCCCCACAATAACAGACTACATCCATACCCTTTCACGTTCCTTCTATCAAAACCTCTCCCACAACTTCAACTCCCTCATCCGCGGTCCAGGTGAGTACGACATCGATCCTGGAGAGCGCTACAAACGCCCGAGACTGCTTATAGGCATATAAAATAATACATCAGATGGCTTATATATAACTCTAACCTCATCTCCTGCCATATATTATCCTTCCTTACAAAACACTCCACTGCCTGCCTCGGTAGCGTAGTTGGTAGCGTGTCTGCCTCACGTTCTAGAGGTCCCGAGTTTGAATCTCGGTGAGGGTGAGTTACCTGGATAACGTTTTTTTCCGGGGTTTTCCCTTATCCTTCAAGACGAATATCGGGTAACTCTAAGCTCCATGGACCCTGGAGTCACTTGAGCACCTTTTCATCCAAGTCATTTACCGTCCGATATGACTTAACATTGGAGGACGTAAATTACACACACACACACACACACACACACACACACACACACACACACACACACACACACACACACACACAACACTCCACTGCCAGTAGAGGGCCTAGCCCTAATCTGGCTTGAGACCGAAGATCTGACATTCAGATCTTCAATGTCCAGTCGTGTGTGTGTGTGTGTGTGTGTGTGTGTGTGTGTGTGTGTGTGTGTGTGTTGTGTTTATATGCACTATAAAGAATGAATATATGCATGTATATATGCACTAAAATTTATAATATGCGTTTGAAATAAAGTACATTATTGCACGTTCTCACATTTATTAATCTTGAAGTAGTCAAGTAGTAAATTCTTAAACACAGGCACCAATTAATTAATATTTATTAATTTCCCTTTCAGTCTATTTTAGTATTAGTTGTGTTTGTTGCTATAAACAATTACATATTTTTCACCGCTTTCTGGAAGAAACGATTTTTTCTGTCACTTAATACGTTTTTATATTTCTATAAGCAACTGTTCGTATATATATGTTGCATAATCTATACCTCTTTGTCGCAGGGCATCTATAACAATGGTATAAAATAATTTGCGTTTGTTCTAGTTAAATAAAGTCAACAATCTCCAACTCAAAAATCACATTGGTTTTTTTAAAATGTTCTGAAAATACCAAAATAAACCTTTGCTTCTCACACAGTTGGTACGTACTACGAGTCCATCTGTTGTTAACAGTAGGATTTCCATCAAACCAAATAAGCTTAACTGCTCTTCTCCTTCGGCATTGTTATGTTCCCTTTCCTACTGCTCACTCTTTAGAAATTACGATTACCAGCACATTAGTACAAGTTTAAAAGTTAAATGAAAATGACACGTTATAATGCTTTGCGGTGTTGTCGTTGTGGCAGATGGCTTCATTTGCAACATTAATACAAACCGAATCAAGTTTATGTGCGACGGCCGCAACGAACTTCAAAGATTTACCGGGTGATTGTTGATGGCTATTTAGTTTAAGTTGTTGAGCACCATATTTTTGTATCAGGAAGCGCTCGGTGTTGATAGCTACGCTCTCATTTTTCGGCGACGTTTTATGGATTTAGAAACACGACAGCTAACAGTCCTGCATAAAGAGAGCAGTAAAAGAAAAATTTTCTCGTGTTTTCTTCTTAATGTATCGGTGCGAAATAAATGTACGAATCATTACTGATAAAGGAAATTATATGCACAAATATGCACAAATTAGTTCAGTGTGTACTAACGTATTAAATATGCATTTTATGCACTATAAAACTTTCATAGTTAACACCTTACAATGTAATATAAATTTATTACTTATTTGCATATGTTTAACTATCAGGGAATAAAACATGCAAATGTGGAAAAATCCGAGCGCTAGTGATAAGTATTGGAAAATTCAGACAAATAACAAGACATGTCTCCGAAATAATTCATTCATATATTCAATGGATATAATGTGTGTTTCTTTTAACGAGATCTACATTTTTTGTGTGGCAAGAATTCTGTCTGTTTCTCACAGACAAAAAGCAATACTAATAAATATTGTGTTGAAGTATTAATCAGTCACTGAAAGAAAACTGACGTCATTTCCGCAAGGTAAAAAGACAATGCTTGAAAAGTATTCGCCCCCCATTGGATCGCTGAATTTGCAGATAACATTTCTCCGCCATCCGTGGCATCACCACCAGCACCTACTGCTATGTCCTCTTCCGGGGACCGATGTCTCCATTTTCCATGCCTGAACTCAACAGTGTATTGAGATCTACCTTAAATTCAGCTCCGCGGTATGACCACATATCCTACAGCATGCTCGCCTATCTTCCTCATCGTACGAACATGATACTTTTGGGACTGTTCAACGAACTTTGGGCCTCCGGGGTTTTCCCCGAGAATTGGACTATATAGATCATTATACCTATCTTGAAGCCGGGGAAAGACCCTAGTTTTGGTACCTCTTATCGCCCGATTGCTTTAGTCTTCTTGTACTGCCAAGACCTTTGAATGCTTGCTTAAACGACGCCTGGAATGGCGGCTGGAATCTCGGAGCTTATTACCCATGTCCCAATATGGTTTCCACAAAACCCGAAGTACTTTGGATAGTCTCAGCATCCTGACTACCGACATCGAGCCTACCTATTTGGAACGTGGATATCCGACGGAAATCTCTTGGGACATTTCCGGCGCCTAGGATAGTGTTTTACTGACAGTTTTTCTTGGAAAGCTACAGCCCTTGGTCTTTCTCCGTGGTACTGCTGTGGCATTTATAGTCTTCTTAGTCATCGCATCTTCTTTTTTGGCCCTAGAGTGGTAGTTCGAGTACTGCCACAGGGAACGATTTTGAGTCCTCTTCTTTATACTCTTTATCCGGTGGATTTACACTCCTTATTTAGTCCATTCGAGTTATCCAGTATGATGATGATGATGATGTTTGTTTGTACGCTGGATCCCCTAGTTTTCGGATTACTCGTCTTTGACTTAGTCATGAAGCCACTGATTTTTCAACTCGAGCCTCTGCTCAAGGGTTACATCTTTCACTTACCAAGTCTTCAGTCGTCGCGTTTACTAGAAAACGACAGAAATTTCCTGATGGTGTTATACGCTTGGGGCCTTTTACTTTTACCCTTGCATCTTCCGCAAAATTTGTGCGTATCCATTTGGATAGTCGCTTTTCCTGGAGAAGTCATATCCAGCATCTCCTTTCAAAGATTGGACCAACTCTTATTGTTCTACGCAGTATCAGTCACTCATGGTGGGGCGGAGACGCTTCCATATTACTTCTGTTATATCGCGCCCTAGTTAGACCAGTGTTGGACTATGGTTCTATCTTTGTTTTGGCTCTGCTCCCAAATTGGTCTTGCGCAGGTTGGATATCGCTCAGTATCATGCTCTCCGATTTGGTCTGGGTGCTATGCTTTCTAAACCAACGAATGCGCTTTTGGTTGAGGCCTCAGAATTACCATTGGAAATACGTCGACACCTCTTAACCCGGCGCTTTTTATTGCGAGTTTTCTCCTTGGACGCCCATTAAGTGTTATGGACATTGCACTTTCTTGTCGCCAAGTATCTTGACGAGGATTTCCCTGCCCGACGATTACCCTTACTCTTATTGGGTTTTTGGAATTTAAGGGAGAGTAGTACAATGGCGCTAATAGGACAATGGCGCTCATGTAATATTCTTGAGACAATGATTCTAGCAGATACTGCATACCATTGACATATAGCGGACAGTTGGGGTAACGCACAGGAGTATCGTGGCCGTGGAGCAGTGTATGCAGGTTTGTTGAAAAGAAGCGTGTTTTGTGTGAATTTCTTAGTGCAGATACACACAGATCATTACAAGGTAACACTGAATAGATTTCTAAACATGTTTTATAAAGTATAGTTGAGAGTCCCTATTTATGGCTAGCAATTGATGCCTTAGTCGATCTTGTGGTGCTGTGTTTGCAGCGTGTTTCTCATGATAAATCCAACATGTCGTTGGCGGGTAATGGCGCTCAATTCTGAGCACTACTACCCACCACGCGACTGCTATTTTTCAACACATATTTGAATGTCAGAATTATTTTATCCACGGGTCACTTAAAGTGATATGGCATTTGTTACTTTCCATTAATCTTATACAATAATACAAATGAATACCAGGTCATGGGTTTCAGGCCTCTAAACCCAGATCAGTTGAGTGATAACAATTTGACGGCCGCAGAAAACTTACAATTACTTGTAAGCCAACAACCAGAGAATAACAGGCACTTTCTGTTGCGGACGAAGCTCATGAACCATCGTCTAGTGGACCTACTCATCAAGAAACAGCTGTATTGCACATGACCTCAGCAACAACCAGTTCTAGTGCCACTGAAACAATAATATCGGAGTACTCTATCAATTCCTTGTCCCAGTTAGCAGAATTAGGCCTGTCGCTTCCTTACCAACCACTTCTGTCTCCAGAGACCCAGAAACGCCCAAAAGTGTTACCAGAATTTCCGTCGCAGATATTTCCCCCATTCCAGGTCCCTCAAATGTTTCCAAGATGACCGCTCGACGAAAGCCAAATATAACGACCTCTCAGATTCTAACAGCCTCTCCAATGAACGAATAACTGTAGGAAACAGGGAGACGAAGATCCCTAGAAGGTTGCACAAAAACATTGGAACCGAAAGGAATAGTACCAAAAAGGCCGAAGGAAGAATCCCAAGAAACGAAAAACAGGAAGGAAGGTCAATTTGTCTGATAGCTCCAGTGACGAAGATTCTATCAACTAATTAAATACATGTGACGATGACGAACTTGACGATTTGGAACCTGTGTCAAAAGATATCTATTTTATTTTGGAGAATTTGGACAAAATAACGAACTGTTTCCGTTGTGTCTCCTACTCTGAATAGGCACATGAGGAATGCAGTGGAGCTGACACACCTGATAATTATGAATTCTATTATTACATAAAGAAATATCAACTTTGTTTATTCAGTTTCAAGCACCATTAACCGCACATGGCGAGCAGTACCGCTCGACCCAACCTTTTATATTTGTTTATTTTAATGGTTTCTTGTTTAAATAAATGTCTTGATTTGTATTTGTATATAGAGACTATTTATGTAACTTGCAATTTGCTGATTTAAAAATTATTTCTGTAATTATACTTAAGATTGCTGAACAATTTTTCTTAAGTGAGCGCTATTAACCTACTCTCCCCTATACCATGTTTTTTACCAGTAATTTTGAAATGTCGCTCTCTTTCTGGTTTTTAATATCCATTTGAATTGAACTTCCTGAATCTTTCGGTGCATTATTTTCCTGATTAGATCATTCGGAGACCTGACGTGAATATCGCCTTTTTTTCATTTCTTGCATGTCACATGGCCGGATTTCATCACGACCTACACTGACGGTTCTAAAGGTGCTGATGGAGTAGGTTATGCATACGTTTGTCCTTCTACTAATGACTTGGCTTCCAACTACACTTCCATACCTTATTTCTCGTATGGTTTATATTTACCCACGTTTCATCAAGTACGCTATAGGCCTACCTGTGGATCTCAGTTCTTTCATTCGACTTAACAATTTAAATCTTTTAGAAACAATACCCATTCGTTCTGCTAAAAAGCGTCTTCCTTGCGAATTTTTACTGTAACTGTAATTAAGCTTTTTAAGAATTTTTCTTAAGGACCACACGCTTCCGTTAATGAAGTATTTAGCTCTTACAGCCTCATATATGTCCAGCAAACTAGGCAGAAAGTCCGTACGATACAGCGAATAGATTCTTCACTTAATAGCAGCAGTTGTGAATGAATCAATTTCTGTTTTTCGCGGGCTTCTATTAGGGCGCTTCTTGCCTGGCGTTTGCAGTCTACCGCCACTAGCTTCTGCATTTTTGTTTTCTTTTAAAATTCGTTGGGAAGAACGAGAAAAAATACCTGTAGCAGCAGCAGTTCTCTCAACGATACTCGTGACTGAAATAGTCGGCTTTCCACATTTCAAAGCTTCACATTCATCACTGAAGAAACTGTGAACTTTGACTACAATTTCCCTAGAATCTGATTTTAGAGCTTTTCCTCGAGATCCCACTTGAAACAGCACAAACACAACTAAAACTACAAGAAAATAATTCAACATTATATCCTTATGTTGCAACACTGAAAACATTTTGTGTATCGTGTAAATCCACAAAACAATAAATTCACAGTTCTATAGGTCACTGACAACTTTCAATCAACACACAATGGAATGGGTGTTGCGAGCGTCTATATTCCACGTATCACGATAAAGCAGTTTTTGCTTACCCGCCCACGTGTGCTAGACAAGGACAGCATTCTGTGTTAGACAAGGATAGTAGAGAATACGCCAACTTAAACCTCATAGACTGTACACTGCGGAGGTTCTGGCCATTCGAGAAGCTTTACACATGGGATTTCTCGGGGCTTACCCAAATTGCTGGTCTTAACCGATGCGCAGACTGTGCTGCAGAGACTCACACACCCTCTCTGGACGAGAGATATGCACTGTTTATCTTTACGAGATCCTGATCTTGATGAAAACCGCTACCATAGCCGGCCAACAAGATAAGAGGGCATGTCGGAATCAGCTCCAATGAAGCTGCCGACCGGCTGGCAAAAGAGGGACTCACACAAGGTACCTTTCAAGGCATTCAACTGCTCTACACGGACTTCTTCCCCGTCCTTCGGCGTGAAGCCTACTGCCGCTGGAATGATGTCTGGCTTCGTTCTCAGTCCATCAAAGGCAAACACTAAGCCTGCCGTTCAGTCACATCTTTCCACGACTCCTTGGTTCTCTAGTTACACGATTGTCCGTCGTCATCTCACCACCATGATTAGAATGCAACATGGACATGGATGTTACCCTGCGCATCTACACAGATTACGTCTCATTGATTCCCCTGCATGTCCTGATGACCCAGGTGAAATCGCTGACCTCAATCATCTCCTATTCAGTTGCTCTCGCTACCGAACCCAAGGTTCTTCCTTTCTCCGATTGTGCTCCTTTTCCAGCTAGCACCATCACCCTATTACAGTCATGTCCAAGCCCGTATACCACCTTCTTATTCAATTTCTTCAATTTCTACGTATTTAGTCTCCCCAATCCTCTTAATTTTCCCTTTATTATTTTCCCTTCGATGGACATATGGGTTTTTCTAAAGGTCAAAAAAGGGCATTCGTTCCGAAAATTAATACATTATAATATATTACAAATATTTTACCTCTATGATGAAAATGCCCCTCCCCCGAAAAAAGGAGCGAAACAAATAAATGTACAGAACAAGGTTGAAAACTAAAAAACGGGAGGAAGTATAAATATGTACACCTTCTATATCAGGTGAAAGCGGGTAGAAGTTAATATACTGGCACTGAAGCCTCAGTTTCTCCAATATGGAATTATTTTGATGATGTACAGTTCCATATATAAGTTAATACTGAGGATATGGAAGCCGTAACTCCTGTCCCAGACTCGGGAATTAGTGTCATAATTAAGGTAGAAGCAAACGTTGTCAAAGTCGAGCCCAGAGTCCATCAACGGCTACAGCGCTTTGAAAAAATAAGGACGACATTAGAAAAGTATTCTACAGAAAGAGATTGGAGTACCTGGTAGAACTCAGAATCAATATTAAGATTTTGAAGCGATAACTTGAAAGTAAAAGGAAAGTTGAATCAGAAGCAGGCCCAGTTGTTATGTTAGGTTGTGAAACATCAATATGATATATGTGATAACGTGAATTTGAGTGAAATAATTATTAAATAATACATTAGATGAAAATTAATATCGCAAATTTATTATTAGGTTAGACAAAATAAACTCATATATGAAAGTGCTCTGAATCAATGCAGTTCTCAGTGCTGTGGTTTGCTCCGCGTTCACTAGATTCGCGGCAGGTACAGGCAGTTCTTAAAATATCTTGCTCTTTCTGATAACAGCAAGATAGAATTCAGTCAAGGTCTGCATTAATAGCTACATATTAATATAAATATTTTATTATAATAGGTGAAGCATGAATTCAATTTACTCTAAGGTTCCTGGTTTTCCCATTTATTTCTTTTCTAAAGCAAGTACAGAAAGGTCCTGGCAAACTCCCCTTCCTTTGTAAGCAGCATCGTCTACGTTAGGTGTCGTCATCTGCATTGATGTCCAAGGTATGTAATATAAACGTTGCTACTTTTGTAAAAGGAACTAGAAGAATTTTACTACTAATCTCATTCTTATACTAGAATTTTACATATGCCTATGCTCCAGTCATCGGTCTCGGTGGCTCAGTTGGTTAATCGCTAGCATATTAATGCCCAGGTCGCGTCAAAATCTGGCCCAGACCGATGCATTTTAATTGTGTTTAATTGCGACAGTTTATATCAGTAGATTTACTGCAAGTAACTGAACTCTTACGGGGTGAAATTCCGACACACTGGTGGCGCTAATATAATCCTGCCAATTGACAGTGTTATTAACAGATGATGATGATGATGATGATGATGATGATGATAGTAATAACAATAATAATAATACTAATAAATATTTATACAACTAACATTTTAAGTTTAGCTTGACTGCAGATCAGTTTCAGGTGGTTGAACTCAGAATAGCTCTAATCCGACCAGCTTTAGTACTTAGCATATGTTTTTACGCTACTTTATATGTTACTTTCGTAACACAGAAATACTGATATATAGAGTCAAACTGAAAAATTCAATGCCATGGCCGGGATTTGAACCACGGATCTCCTGGTTTTTGTCTAGTCGCTCTTACCCATTGAGCTACGGTGGACAACGTGCCTTCTCCAATTGACTCAAACATTTTCCGGGTAAACCACCAGGGGTTCTCGTATTCGATATGCACCATTTGCGGCGACTTACTATTGTAAGTACTTTAATTTAATGTCATGACGGCACGTTGGCCATGGTAGCTCAATGGATAAGAGCGACTGGACGGAAACCAGGAGATCCGTGGTTCAAATCCCGGCCACGGCATTGCATTTTTCAATTTGACTCTATCTAACCAAAGCCTTAGCCTATACACGGCTAGTGTAAAGGAACGATTAATTTCCATCAATTAACTTAAATAATCAGAGAAATACTGTACACGGTAGAACCTTTAACATGAGTTGGAAGGTCTTAAAACCTGTTAACATCCTCTCTCCTACACCAGCTAACGCCAAGCTAAACAATGACAGACATTTAGGCATGTACATGTGCATGTGTACAAACTGATTTCTTTGAAGGCAAATGATAAAAAGTACAAATATACACGGTGTTCATTTTTATTCGTTATTTCCCGCCCTCCGATTGAGCAAGAATGACGTCATAGTTTACTGGTGAGTCTATCTTGAAATCATAGTGCCCTCTATGGAGAAGAAGCGGTAACTTTTGCGGAACAGTAATCAAATTACAGCGCTCTGAATGTGTTTGTGCCGTTAACTAATACAACCAGCTTCTCTTGGATATGAACACACATCACCGCGTCTTCATGGTTGAATGCTACTTTCGTACCGGCATTAAAATTGGTGCGACATATAAATATAATTTAAATCGCTGCATAGAGGAATTTGTGCAACGCTATTCAGCATTCAGACAAGTCCCTCGGAGCGTAATGTTAAAAGTGTCCAGGTACCGTCAAATTGACAAACTTTTGTTTGCAACATAAACGTCTTACGTTTTATCAATACACGATATAAAGTTTTTGTCATTCTCACGTTTAATTAAAATGTCTATTCATGTTGGTGTCTTTTAAAACCAAAAGGTGCAGCAAACATTTCCAAGATACAGGAGGAGTTCTCGAAAAAAAAAAAAAAGACACTAGACGCTTTAAAGTGGCTGGTCCCAATCTAGAAGCAATAAATAATGTTATGACAGAAAGACCTCAAGCATACCTTTTCGCAATACAGACAATGTTTAAGGGGAAGAGAGAAAGGGAATATAAGAAAATGGACACATAGGAATATGTACTAGAGATATTTTCTTGCTTAGACTTGGATAAAATCTTTGTAAATACTGTAACACTAATTTATTTTTCATTCCTAGAACATGTACTGCTAATTTTCTGCTTTGTAATGAAATTACATTGTGAGGAAACTGTGGGTGATAGAAAAGAATTGAGAGCAAATTGAAATATTTCTATTTTATGTGACAGGTTTACAATAAGCAAATATGTCTACTATAACAGAAAAACAGATGTTCATTGTGAAATAAGTGTTCATTGACTTATCATTTCGTATATTCTTCATTGTCTACTTTTATGGCTGCATAATTAGCTTTGCAGTAGATTGCATTGCAGTATATAGTCTTTTATAAACAGTTATGGTATCTACGTACCAGGCGAAATTACGCACCTTTATATTACGCGGGCAGACCCACCACTCAAATAGTATATTTAGCTGCCAGTAGAGGGAGGCCTCAAAGCTGCTGTAAACACATCAAGTACGATCGCAAGCCACTAGGGGAATCGTATATAAACTCGCTCCATCAGCGATGCTATTGATGATGTCAAATTTTGCGCGGTAAAATTACAGATAAACATGAATACCGTGTAGTAAGTGCCTATTTAGCATGCACCTGAACTCATACTTAGTTTTAGTACTGGTTGGACAGTGTTATAAGAGAGTTGGAAAACAGAAACACTTATTCAAAACGTATGAATTTGCGATTAGTCGCTTCGGACGCGTAACAACTTTGAAGCCTGTAATTGTGGCCATAGCCAGCACAGTTACAGAATAGCAACAAAATTACACCAAGGTCGTCCAGGGTTCGTCGTTGGCTCGTTGCTGGCTGTAAGAATAACGTTTACAATCTTTATTACCAGGAAATCACACTATAGTCCTGATTATGTGCAAAGTTTACCGGGCTTTCTGCAAATTTAGTCAAACCGTGTATCATCCATCAATCCTCAATTGTTGCATACAGCACTGTGAAGTTTTGTCACATTTTCGTCGGTCGTAGGGATTTTGGGACACCCTTCATAATCTTGGATGCATTTCAACTACACTTAAATTTAGCTTAAACCCCATTTTTGTAATCATCGAAAACGAACAAGTACTTTACGTATTTAAATTTATCCATTTTGTTGAAACTGTTAAGACTTTTGTGTTAATTAATTCAACTCATACAAGTGACTATACTTGAACCTCTGAAACTTCATAGCGCGCCCTCTGAAGGGTGATCTGATACGTAACAACTAGCATAATTATTATTTGATCATCTTCATGACATTTCGCAAACTTTTACAACTCCCCTCATAAGAACAACTGGAGCTAATTCTTAATGATTTGAAACTTCAAATTCTGTGATATTTTATTTTGCAAGCAGTCGCTCTGTTTAGAGAAAACGTATCTGTAGAATTGGAGCTCCTTACATCCTGAAGGAATGGGAGCCAATCAAGCGAGCAGGCTTTGTTTTCCGCTGCTACTTGTACAACAAACATGTTGGAGATAGCGCGACGCTTCTGTTGTCTCACGTCGTCATAACGCCACCCTATCCCTTGGAGGGGCCTGCAGTAACGTCTCTGCAAGAAGGGCACACGTGAGCACTCCTCTCTCGGCATTTCGTAACCAAATGGGCATAGAACAAAACAGGCATTATCAGCGATATTACTCTGTAGCAGCTTCTACACTGCTGTGCATAGTGGTAGGTTTACTGATCAGAACAGCCCGTATGCCCGCCTGGGTAGCGTAGATGGTAGCGTGTCTGCCTCACGTTCAAGAGGTCCTGAGTTCGAATCTCGGTCAGGGTGAGTTACCTGGATACGGTTTTCCGGGGTTTTCCCTTAACCTGATAGACGAATGTCGGGTAACTCTAAGCTCCATGGACCCTGGACTCATTTGAGCATCACTTCACCCAGTTCATACACCGTCCGATATGACTTAACGTTGGAGGACGTAAATTAAAAAAAATGGAGGACGTAAATTACAAAAAAGAAGGTATAGCCGGTATGACTGAAGTGAAAATTAACACTTATTTAGAATAATGGTAATAATAACGATGATGATGTGGAAAGCTTCGCAACTTTTAAAATTGAGCTATTTCATTTGAATTTAATAAGAAAAAAAGCCGTAGAGAATAGTACATAATAATAGAAATTTAAAACCGAAAAGTAATTTCCTAAATTCTTTCCCTAAAAATAAAAGTCCACAGCTTTTAATAATTATAACACCGGTTCAGTTGACCGCAGAGTGGTTTCTGCCACTTTCCTTCCTTCTGTACAGTCTATTCTATAATTAAACCGACATCGCAACTGAGGTGTTCACAGGAGTACAGGAAACCAACCAACACATCCTTCATCAACTGAAGTGGAGTTCGCTGCTATCCGCTTTCATTATGTAAGAATAGATTCATATGTAACTTTAGCCAATCAGAGACATCAGAATATCTCTCCTCTTGGAGTAAATCACATGAAAGGAGTTAGCTGGTTGAGTTGCAGTATCAGTATAATTACAAAATGGGCTATACATACCCAATTTCACTCATTGAATGACTAAACAATCCATTCTGTGGTTACCACATACCAATCAGTCGAAGGCTTCTCCTGTAGAAGAAAAAGCAATGAGATTGCAGTTGCTTTATCTGTTGTACAGTATTAGGTTACTCTCTTCCCTGTTGCAGACTTTGACCTGTTAGTGCAATAAATTATGTCGTTGCGCTATTCGTTGCCTTTTCTTTCACTAATGTGCAAAGAGTGGTAGGAAGCACTTTCTGGAAGAATGTCTCGCATTCTGAAAGAACGATTTCTAAATGACCCTCTGATGTTTGTCCTAGCCTCTTTGTCCATTACAATTCTGCCTTTGAATTAGTTACTTTATAAATAACGTTCAGCTATAGCTGTGACGTCACACAAATGTCAACGTTACAAATAATGGTCGTTGACTCCCCTAAACCATTTGTTGCGCGGCCTTTCTAAGCTTTGCTGGCATTCTAAGGTATGCAATTTACAATTTTCAAATAGCTGCTTCTATTCAAGGTAAAATTGTCAGTGACCCTTATTATTATTTAGTATTTTTCCAAAACCTTCGCACATCACCACAAAACTTCCTTATTGACTGAAGATTCGAGGTCCATAATTGGTTTGGTAGTTAGAATGCCATTTGTTGTTAATCGGGTTGAGCTGTGTGTGACGTATTGTCTTTCCTTGGAAGTATAGACAAGTGTATCTTCATGGTGCAGTTCATGCTCTTGCCAACACTAACATCGATCAGCTGTCGGACAGTTTTTTACCGTCTGGCCTGGAGGGCCTACTCGTGCTCTAAAATTATCATTTGTAGCCTTGAACTTGCTCTCATTTCATCGAAGCTCTTTGGGATTTTCTGTCCCAAGATACCTTCAGCAGCAATTTTGGTATTCTGTGCAGTTATGCACTTTTATAAACATTTGCAGCAACGTTGTTAAATTTATGCATCCTGGATTCATTTACCTAATGTGCGTCCAAATCTTCTGTATTTCTTTTAGACAAACCTAGGGAAAACATCGTATAAAGGCGAGGAATCAGCATACTGACTTCTAAAACAAGAGCTTCTTAATTGAATTGGCGGCTGGGAGCACATTTTTCTTTTCATCTTAAATTTGAAATATTCACTTTACCTTGAAAAAAAACTGGACGTTTGAGCTTGGAAGTAAATGAAATGTTTTAAATGCACAATGAATGTATACCTGAAACGAATGAACGCTAAGTTAACCAACACTTAAAGGCACCTATATAGATAAAACCAAGCACATATGCATTCATATACATGAAAAAAGAATGCAGAAGAAGCTCCGTGTCTATGAACAAAAACAGTCATAAACGAAAAGTTCGATAAAGTCATTGACATTTTAGAGATGCAAGTAAACATTTTAAATAAATTTATTCACTTAAATATACTTTTACATGGAGCAGTTTTCATTACATTTTTATTTTCGCAAGAATGCCTCCTACAAGGTCTTGCAGATTACATAATTTATGCAAAATAATTGTTTTATTTCGTTTCATCAATCAATTCCGTAATAATACTTACTGTTCTTCATTCCGACACACTGGTGGCACTGATATGATGCAGACTATCGCCATGGTCGTTAACAAACAAAAATATTGTTGATTTATCATTACTATTCTCTTTAATATTCTTTGGTTTAAGCAACGCAATTTGACGTATATAGTTACCATTGTTTTGTTCATTACGAACTAATTAAAAGAATACGTAATATCTCAGCTAGCATATTATAAACGTCGCATTATTTTAAACAGTGGTATTATTTAACAAATAAATTTCGGCAAATATTATCATTTATAGGAAATAGAAGATAATTACTGATTAAGGAAATCGCGTACCGTAGGGGAATCTCATATCGTCGATACACCCGAGCAAACATCTAATATCCAACTCACGAGTAATATTTGCTAGGACCATTTATTTATTTTATAAATAAAAGGTTTAATAACATATTAATAAAATGAAGATAATATAGGCGTCTTTTATTATTATTATTATTATTATTATTATTATTATTATTATTATTATTATTATTATTATTATTATTATTATTATTATTATTATTATTATTATTATTATTATTATTATTATTATTATTATTATTATTATTATTATTATTATTATTATTATTATTATTATTATTATTATTATTATTATTATTATTATTATTATTATTATTATTATTATTATTATTATTATTATTATTATTATTATTATTATTATTATTATTATTATTATTATTATTATTATTATTATTATTATTATTATTATTATTATTATTATTATTATTATTATTATTATTATTATTATTATTATTATTATTATTATTATTATTATTATTATTATTATTATTATTATTATTATTATTATTATTATTATTTGAGTTTATTGTACATTAATGGCCGCGCCATGGCTGAGTGGTAAGGCCGCTTGGCTCTCACCAAGGCGGCCCTGGTTCGATCTCAGGCGACCGCAAAGTGAGATTTGTGGTGGACAACATGGCGCTGGGGTGTTCCAGTTTCCCCCGTCAACATTCCACCAGTTGCTCCATCATCATCTTTCCTATCATTCATCTCGCCCTCGTATAGACCATCCACTTCCTTCACCTTTACACAAGACATTTGGCTGATCAACTATCCTGGTTCTCTATCGGATCCAAAGCTTCGGTTTCTCATTCCTGACCTTAAAAGTGATAGAGGAATAAGAATCCCCTAACACCACGATAGTGGTACAATTACGGAAGCTAAAGAAGAAGAACTATATTAAGAGGATGACGCAGTACAGCCATGTTCAAGAAAGCTTTCTTTGTTTCTTTAGCTTAGAAATAAGAAATAATTGAGAATCAGGTGCGACAATCTCATTTCGACATTAGGATTAGCATTACTACGGAGGAGATATGACCCCGAAATCTAAGTCCCAAGTGGGGCACCCTCGTGAGGAAGGGTAAGGCGAGAGGAGACGAAGGGTGGCTGACTCAAGGAGACACCTTTCGACAGTGCTACCTTGAAAGAAACCACCAGCTGAGAGAGAGAGGGAGGGAGAGAGAGAGATGTGAAATGATAATGCATTGAAAGGTAGGGACAGGAAATTCGGGAGATGTAATTAACCTACCCAGCATTGGCCTAGCGACCCGGGAAAAACACAAAGAGTCCCGTGGGTCAGGTAGGTCAGCCATGGGAATCGAACCCGGGCCTCCCAAACGCGGGCCCATAGACGAAACTGCTTGACCCATCCCGCTCGGTACTCATTTCGACAAGTTTCTAGTGATCGTCTACCGTAACGGTTTAAACTGACCCAAGCTGTCATTTGGATTGGTTAATAATGAACGTCTGGCTCATCAAGTAAACAATCACGCATGTGTTTTTCTTTGTACTTAGTTTTAATAGTTAACATTCGTGGGAAATGACTTCAGTTAGAGACTTCTAAAATTCGCCATATAAACCTACTATAGAGTAAAATAGCTTTTAATTGCTAAAGAAGCAACAATTGTGTGTTAAATAATATTTCTCCATGAGCTTACGAGAAGCGCAATTTAAAAGGACAGTGATTAAAATATGAAAAATCCGAACGTACGTCAGCGAATATTTAGAAATTATGAGATTTACAAGCATTTTGTTTGTTACAAGCTTCATTCTTTAACATATCTAGATTTGTCCAGCGTATAAGGTTTTTGCCTCTTTTAAAACTGTAATGAAATTGAGAATGTAGGAGTACTTTAAACGACCATTTAAACAAAATTCTTTATTATTCGTGACAAAGTCATTTGAAAGTTTAATCAAAATAATTAGAAAACATATTAAGAACGAAAAAAATTAATATAAAGATTTCCATGGGTGAAGGGATTTTTGAAAATGTTCCCATTTAATGCTTGAAAGGTTACCTAACTTCAGTATGAAATTTGGTACCTATTGATTCAATTCTTCATTTTTTAGTTATATTGCTTACAATGATTGACACACTAACCTTTTAATAATATTATTCATTGGTTTCAGGGGAAAACAAAAGAAAGATGTCTTTCCGGAAGGAAATAAACCTATAGTGTATGTATGATGGTTTGCTTTGTTTGAGGACCATAACTATTCGAAGGGACGTTCTAGACTGTTAACTGCGTTGAAACACACATAACTCCTAAATGTTTGACTTGTGACTGTGCGCGTGCAATGGTTCGGAAGGCACAGATAGACCAATATGATGAAGTACTCTAACACTTCAAGTAGACGCATACAAACCCCAGCATTTTAAAACCAGATCTTGCCTTCTGCACTTAAAAGTTATGTTTTAACGTGGTTCCCAAATGAAACGTAGCACTCTACCTTTACCGCAGCTTTGGCCACGCCGTGGCTCAGTGGTTAGACCGCTTGGCTCTCACCAAGGCGGCCCGGGTTCGATCCCAGGCGACCGCAAAGTGAGATTTGTGGTGGACAACACGGCGTTGGGGCGGGTTTTCTCCGGGACCTCCGGTTTCCCCCGCCATCTCATTCCACCGGTGCTCCATCTTCATCTCATGTATCATCAGTGTCACCGCCTGCGGTGCCGTATGTAGTAAAAGCGGGCGTTAAACACTACACATTCATTTTACCGCAGCTTTGGATTTTCATGTAGTGAGCAATGAACGAGATGGCTTAGGCCGTAGCATTCGGAAGGTCGCGGTTTCAAATGTCTACATATAGGTATCAGGCACTTTGATTGAGTGTTTTTGTTGTTTGTCTCAGTTGCAGGTTAAATGTGGGTTGGATATTCAATATCAGGTCGCAAAATTCCATCTACAGAGCAAAAGAAAACAAAGCAACCCGTAGATAGGATAATCTGTCCCCATATTCACATAGTGAAAAGGGGAGATCAAAGAAAAATCGAAGTTAAGAGTGGTCAGTCGACAGGGCCCGAACCCATGACCCTCCAAATGCGAGTCGCACATGTTGCCACAAAGCCACCTCGCTTGGTTCAGGCTTATATGCTTGTGTCGCTTTAAATTTTCCGGTAAGTATACTGGGTCAACTGATATCTGTATAAAATGTCTATAACCATAAGCACCTGTTCAAACCAAAACCCCGTAGGGGAAGGGATCCGTCCCTTTTAGCTGCCAAAGTGCGGGCGCTACGGACCCCTAGCACTCGTGGTACCTCTGACGTTACTAGAGGAACCTCGGGCCGAACATAACGAGCCCCTCCCGAATGGGAGCTGTTCGGATTGGGTTGGTCTCGAGGGGGCAGTTGGTTCCCGTCACCCACGGGCAATTGGGTACCTCTGGCCAGGCTAACATTGGCCGCCCGGAGGGGGTAGAGGGTTGCCTCATAAGTCCCGGGAACTATCCTGCAGAGCTAGTAGCTGGTGAGCTAGACACTGGCGGCCCTACCAAGGTTATTTGGTAGCTGGTTCATTAAGGACTGGCGCGTAAGTGGCGTATCCACTTCCGTCCCGTCTGCCGTGTGCAGGCGGGGGGGCAGCTTATAAAATAGGTGCTGTCCTAATGGAAATAACAGATGAGGCCCGGGTTCAGGTCCTACGGGGCCGGGACTAATGGGAAGTAGACCTCGGTGAGTATGTTCAAACCAAAAGCTGAGACCACAGTCACTCAAAAATTGTACAGCCCTGAGATGACATGTCTTGGAGAACATAAGTAGCCAACTTAAAATGTAAACCCATGGCGCAAAAACCTCTACTGTTCCAAGTCCTGCCAATCCAACTGCCCACATACGCAAGGTAGAGGTGGGCGATCACCCAACCGATACGGGGAGGAGATGTGGTTATCATCTCGGCACCCCTAGCCGCAAATTTGGCTTTGTAGACCAGGGTTCGCTAGCTATCGTAGCTCCTCAATTTCTTCACGATGCTGAGTGGGCACCGGGACTTAAAATCCGTACCCTCCAGGGGTGGGATTGAACCCGGGCGCCTTCCGTTGCACGGAACTAAAGCTGGATGCCTTAGTCCACTACACCACGACGCAGGACGAGCCTTCTTAATAGCACATTTAAAATTAATGCTTATAACACTGATCCTATAACACACCCTTTTTCCAAGGAAGGAAGGGGAAGGAAGGGGAAGGGAAGGAAGGGGAAGGGAAGGAAGGGGAAGGGAGGGAGGGAGGGAGGGAGGAAGGAAGGAAGGAAGGAAGGAAGGAAGGAAGGAAGGAAGGAAGGAAGGAAGGAAGGAAGGAAGGAAGGAAGGAAGGAAGGAAGGAAGGAAGGAAGGAAGGAAGGAAGGAAGGAAGGACAGACTCTGGGAGTGCATATTTTTCTAAGTCCATATCGTGTCCATGGCCAGTTTACAATGGTGCCCTGGAAAGCGTCTCTTTAGCTTCGTCCTACCGAATCCTCTCATTATTATAATAACAATGGGAATGTTCACACATGTATTATGTCGTATATTTCGTGCATATTCACATAGGGAATCCTTCCTTTTTCGCACACTGAAATATGAGAGAAAAATTGAGTCTCATAATTGACTCATAATTAAGTGCAAGTTACTAAACGTACAGAGATAGCCGACAAGTATGTAGGAGTTAGACCTACAAAGGTTCGAATCCCAGACATCATTTTGATATTTTTATTGTAGAAATTGAAATGTGTATTATACACATTGTAATATAAGTTCCAGTTGCTAAAGCTTACTTGATTTTATGGCATTTATGCTCACACATAAAAACTGAAACACTCTACTCTGTTTTAAACTAATTGAAAAAAATGTTTCTGTTACTGCCCTCATTCTATGAGACATGGATGACACCAACTGCCTAGTGAAATTTTCACGAGGATACTTCGCATTATATGCTAGCAGGTGCATGAGCCTGAGTGTTTGCACAACCAATATTAAGGCAATTTTCTAATTACATTGCATCATTTGTTTTGAAAACGGTAAGAATATGTTATTTGTATTATTATAAATGAATGGATTTAAAATATTAATATGTATATTTTGCAAGGCATTGAGGCATTGCTATTAAAGTAACAATAGTGAAAAGAAAGGTGCACATCAAGGTTCAAACTCATGTTGCTCTACTTACGGGCCACATGCGTTTTACCGCGCAGCTACCATGCATACGGCCAAGTCGCAAGGCAACTCCCTATCTATCGCATAGCTTTGAAATGAAACCAGAGAGGTATCAAAGCGTATATTGGAGAACTTGATAGTTCTTTCGCACTAGCCGTGTGTAGACCAAGTATAGAAAGGTAGAGTCAGACTGAAAATTTCAATGGCATAGCCGGGATTCAAAAAATCATTGAACCTTTCAGTTTCTCTGCCTTTCCAAAGCGTATATTGTGAACGCAGCGTCAGCAAATGCTTCCGATATTTTCCGAATCGGACTTTGTTTCTTGTTTCTGGCAGCTGCTCTTTTTTTCTGTCTAAAGCTGTAAGGTTATAACATGTCGACAGTAGAGAAGACTGAGCCCAATGCATCTCTACTAGACAATGGATAGATGTTCAGTAGTCCATATTGTTACTTGAGTCAATAAGTAGTTCTAAATGTTCGCTCCAAGAAGCTTTTTCCAACATCTATGCTTCTTATAAAACAAAAATAGTAAATATTTATAAAAAATGTTATATGTGCCTTCATATTACTTTCATTTGCTCACAACTCGATGAAATATTCCTTTTATTTAAGTAGAAGATCTCGCTATACTATTTGGAACTGCCTCAAACATTTTCAGAATTTCTGTTTGATAAAGCTTCCTCTAAAACAGAAACACTTTATAGATTTTGTTATATAAATTGGCGCTTACCCTTCTGGCGTGGCGGCGTCGATGTTGACGATGGTCTGGGTAGCTGGATCGCAGGGTGCCCGTTTGCGAGCGTCTCCTCTTGTGTCCTCGAGTCCCAGGTGAATCTAAAGATGCCGATCCGGGGAACAATCGCCTAAGGATCTTCATGTTGGTTTAAATACTGTGCTCAAGTGGGACTGAGCACTTCGGAATTCCGTGAAAACCTGCGGTCAATACGAGACTTACCTCTGCTTGTTTCTGGCGGCATTACGTAACACAATCCATTTGTTTCAAATTGCCGAGAAATAACATACTATCTCATAGATTTTTGGAGCTCAATGTCGGTTATTTCTACATTTTTGTGGGGGGGGGGGGGGAGTTTGAAATGCATTTAATGTGCTAAATGAGACACAATTTTATATTACAACAATATAATGTGATATCAAAAATTGCAAGCATTGTTTTTTCTTTGTCTTTCACATCAGAATGAGTACAGTATTACAGGAAAATTAAATGCATTTAGGTAACTGGCAAAAGTGCTTCGTTTATTTTGAGGAAAAGAATCTCAACTAAGTATGTAACAAATGTCATTTCTTTGTTTATAAAACATTTTTCGACGTGTTCTTTGGTACAAGTAACATGAATTATTCCAGTAATGTATTAAGTATTTTTTGCCTTGCAACATAAATTATTTCTATATTTTTACATATTATATCTGTATCATAAGCTAACAATTACAAAGTTATTACGGTGCAATGTTTTAAAGACCTTACTTATCCAAAATCTAAAAGTGAACAAGAAAAAGAACCAAGGATAGACTGATTAGATGTTTCAAATATAATGTTGCCTATTTGGGAACTAACACGAATTTTGTTTTTCTTTTTCTATAATTCTTGCAGGTAGTAGTGACTGGATATTATCTAAGACTTCGTCACGTTAGTGCTGAAGTTTAAAGAGGGGATATAAAGTTACAATCTTTTACTGCTCTTTTTGTGAGAATTCTTACTGCAAATAATTTATTTGCGCGATTTATACATCTGCCGTCCGTGCACACTAAGTCACTAATGAACCTGCATAGGTATATGTAGATTAAAATTTACACCTTAGAATGAGAAATATTTTAAATTCAATTGAAATCGCTAAACAATTAAGGATAGTTAGAAAATTAAGATATTTAGGGGAGCCATAACACGCACAGATACAATTATTAAATATGCTATGGAAGTAAGCAGCATGATTTAGATTACGTTTTCCATGAGACTCCTCAAACCACGATCAACAAGAGAATTTCTAGCAAGATTAATTCAAAAAATAATCTTACTAATATTTCAACATTAATATTCCATTAATAATTTTGTTACTGTAATTTTATACTATAAAATCTAGTTAAAACATGTTCAACAATTATCTCCAGTGTTGTTTTCTTCTATTATGCTATACAGCCATCGCAAAATGACAATATTATAAATCAATCCGCTTTCTCCCGAAATATTTTAAATGAACGCTTTTGTGCGGAGCTATTTAGGGAGAAGGCGTGACTAATGTCGCCCGTAAGTACAAGGTAGTCCTATTATGATTGTCTAATGCAACTAGAAGAAGAAATAATATAATCGTTATTTTAGAGCAGTAACTGCAAAGTGAAAGCCCTCCAAATGTTCATTAACGCGATCATTCAAATGCTTTATATGGGTTGATCCATCGTTTTTTTAAAGTAAAACTTTTGCACGCAAAATAAAATGCGCTTTATGTTATTCGATAGAAAGTTATGCGCTCTACAAAATCGTATGTGTCGTTGTTGTATGTTTATATACAGTTTGCTTTTCACGTCAATAAAATGGATTGCCAAATCGACAATAAAGAGCATTTTCGACACCTTCTTTTTGCGTTTGATCGAGGTGCTAAAGCCATCGACTCGCGTCCAATTTGACACTCCATTTTATTTACCTAGAAAGAATAAAACAACATTATATATGCATAGAAATATTAAACCCACTATTTTCTCGAGTACACAATTCTCTATCGAACAACATAAACTACAATGACAAAACATTTTAGTTTGCATTCAAAACCTTCAGTTAAATAAAGCGCCAGAGCTTATTAGACAACTATTATTGTTTATTATTATTATTATTATTATTATTATTATTATTATTATTATTATTATTATTATTATTATTATTATTATTATTATTATTATTATTATTATTATTATTATTATTATTATTATTATTATTATTATTATTATTATTATTATTATTATTATTATTATTATTATTATTATTATTATTATTATTATTATTATTATTATTATTATTATTATTATTATTATTATTATTATTATTATTATTATTATTATTATTATTATTATTATTATTATTATTATTATTAAAGATATAGTGTTTAAAGTAGTGAGCTAAAATTTGAGGACACTCCATCAATTATCCGTAATTTTAAAGAAATAATGAAATTTATAAAAGCATATTTCTTAAGAGTAAGGTACAAATGTTCAACTTATTCGTATGTGCAGCGTGTCACTTAAAAACCTCAGAGGTTTTGAAAGTACCTCATATAAACTGCTCTTAATTGTTTACTAATAGTAATAGAATTTTAAAGAGGCAATAACATTTCTTAAACTCGTGCATGTAAACCGTTTGGAGGCTTTCCGCACAGAGCATCTTTAGCTTTTCTCTAGGGATGGGAACTCGATACCTCGATATTCTCGCTACTCGATAAGTCTATTACTTAAGGATAAACCGTAGATACATTTCCAATTTTTCAAATGCTTTAGTTTTACATTATTGAACGTTTTTGCATTTTACCTTTATGTTAGATAAGGAATGCAATTTTACGTTATTGCCTCCTACATGTCCCCAAAGAGTTGCTGGACTACAGTTTTAAAACAGAATTTTATGCAACATGCCATACACTTGTATCTGAATGAAGATATCCAAAACAATGGTGGAGAGACTGCAGCTAACACCCAACGTTAGCTGAGTTGTAAATGAAGCTGATTTAGCTGTCGTAATAAATCACATTTCTGCAGTGGCTTGGCTGGGTTACGGACCTTCATCGGTGACAACAATCTGTGAGTCGTAGCGTATGGAAATATTTGTTCTTACCTTCCATGTGTTAGTCTGTGTTTCTCAGGTCAAACACGGGTTACAGCCAGCCTTACCTTATATGTTGTATACCTGAGTGAAGTGTGGAAGCTATTTTGAAGTAGACAGTTCTAATAATAACAGAGATGTGTAAAATATGTAAAAGAACATTTTCGCGCGATGGCAAGTCGGATAACATAACAATTTTAACGCCATTGATTCATCAATGTACGAGTTTCCCATCCCTGTTAGAGCAAGATGCCGCTTAAAATAATAAGCCAAAACAAAATTGGGTAGACGCAGAGACAACTGCTAATACGAACACAGTTCAAATAGCAATCACCTTTACAAATTTTTATAAAGTGAATATCGAGTATCGAGAAATTGCGGTATCGTCCCATCACTATTTGTTTTCCATTTTCTACAAAATATTAAATAAATTCGTGAATTATTTATTTCTTACTTCCATGCTTTCAGTCAGTTGGCAGATCAACACTGGATTGTATATTTCTTAAGGAAAGAATTAAAAGCTCAGTGGTTCAGGGAAGCGACTAAGCAGCTAAGATAATGTATCTACAACACACACACACACACACACACACACACACACACACACACACACACACACACACACACACACACACGCACACACATACGAATAGCAAAGATGAAAGGTGGGGAGAAAGTTATTTTTCAACTACAGCTCCGATAGCTCCAGTGCAAAAATGATTTGATTCTAAATAAAAATGTTAAAATAACAATAAAGTATGCACTAGTGTTTACCATTTGCATATAATTGTAGACACAAGACATTCTTGGTTCAGTGTTATTTGTTGGGCTCGGGTTCTTTCGCGTTCTTCTTGATTCCTTGTTCGATTCTAAGAGAGATAATGTTCCCTTCTTCCCTTTTCTCCCTGTCAATAATCCCAGCCGACATTCAGTCTTGTAAATGCGAATTTGTAACGTCGTGTTGATAGTAGTAAAAATAATAATAATAATAATAATAATAATAATAATAATAATAATAATAATAATAATAATAATAATAATAATAATAATAATAATAATAATAATAATAATAATAATAATAATAATAATAATAATAATAATAATAATAATAATAATAATAATAATAATAATAATAATAATAATAATAATAATAATAATAATAATAATAATAATAATAATAATAATAATAATAATAATAATAATAATAATAATAATAATAATAATAATAATAATAATAATAATAATAATAATAATAATAATAATAATAATAATAATAATAATAATAATAATAATAATAATAATAATAATAATAATAATAATAATAATAATAATAATAATAATAATAATAATAATAATAATAATAATAATAATAATAATAATAATAATAATAATAATAATAATAATAATAATAATAATAATAATAATAATAATGTTTCCTTTTATCTAGATATGTTCATCGAGATGAAACGTCTTCAAAATTTAGCATATGCACATTTTTTGCCATTTCGACCACTTATGTCTTCATTTTTAGATCTGTGGATGTGCTTACGTTAATATAACGCTTTGAGAAGGTAAATTATTTAAGTTTTAAAAAGTTGTTATTTCCGTTTTATATGCGTACCCCGCTGACAGTGCACCCAATAGAATCACTTTTTCTTCCACACCGTTTATTGTATCACGAATTTTTGTGCATAACTTTTGAGTTGAGTTGACACATTTATGCAATTTAAATGCAACGCCTTTTAAGGATTGAGGAATCTAGGAAAACTTGCACATTAAGAATTGGAATTTAATATAAAAGAAACAGAATTCGTTGATACAGTCTAAATTTAGTTAGAGTATTAAGGTTAGTTTAGAACCTCGTTAGCGTCAAACAATTTTCTGATTGTTTCCCAAAATATGTATACGAAAGAGTTACGAGTCATCCCCTCCTCCACTGACCAACGCATTGAGCGCGTCCGTTTCAATTTAAATAGAAGTAAAACAAGATGTGATTTAACTGAAAGAAGTGCAGGGGACTTAGCACTTTTCTATTTCCCATTATATACGAAAAACAATTACCAATGCTAAGCATTATCATCCCCTGTTAACCAACGCATGGAACTTTAATACTAAGCGTCCGATTCAATGTTAAAACAGAAATAAAAAAAATAAGATGTGATTTGTCCGAAAGCAGTGCAGGGGGATTTCCAGGCTTCACTTACCTAATAAGTTCTACCACGTTGCTAAGAGACCGAGAAACAAGCAGAGTTACCAAAAAATGCAACAACGGGAGTGACGCGGCTGACTGGAGACGCTGACGTCTAATTATGTACTGGTGGTAGTGGTGGCAAGCCTTGTCAAACAGAAAAAAGAGCAGTGGTGGAGGGAAGCCTAACATATGTCATGTGCTGCCTGCAACACGTCATCGGGATTCAGTGCTGAAACGTCATATGTGACGGATCACAATTGAACACATAGCTACCAGTGTTCGCCATACAATTTTTGATTTCTGAACTTCGTTATGGGCTCATAAACTGGAAACTTAGCCAAAATATCAGGATAAGTTACATAAAATTATGAAATATGTATAAATAAGCCAAAGTATCTTAAACTTTAAGGATTTAAACCAGGTTAACGTCATTTGTTAAAACAAAACAGGCTTTATAAGCTATCCATATTAATAATACTAAAATATCAATATAATTTTGAGTTGACATGAGCTGATAACGTTAGGAAGGCCATAAAGAAACATATTCTGGGTAAATATTAGTAATAAAGGGAGCATGGAGTATTAGTTCGGATTACAAAAATTCCTGGGAGACGTGGCACCGCGATAACGTGTGCGACTCCCATTCGAGAGGAACGGACTCGATGGCCACGCCGTGGCTCAGTGGTTAGACCGCTTGGCTCTCACTAAGGCGGCCCGGGTTCGATCTCAGGCGACCGCAAAGTGAGATTTTTGGTGGACAACACGGCGTTGGGGCGGGTTTTCTCCGGGACCTCCGGTTTCCCCCGCCATCTCATTCCATCGGTGCTCCATCTTCATCTCATGCATCATCAGTGTAACCGCCTGCGGTGCCGTATGTAGTAAAAGCGGGCGTTAAACACTACACTATACGGACTCGATCCCCATCGACCGCGCACTGTGACTTGAGATTTTCATGGTTTTACCTCTCACTTGGGCGAATGCTGTGACACTTACTTTAATGTCACGACTTCGTTTCCATATTTCCTCTTTCACGTGTGCCTTCAGGCTCACTGTGTGGGGGTGATGGACAGATGGCGCGGTTGCTGTTCTCGGAGCTGGATGGCATTTTGTGTTCGCTATCCTCAAGTAAAAGGCTTTTGTCGACATCGAAGCCGTGGCTACGCAGAGGGTCTTAGCGCCGGGATGAAGAACTCTCAGCACTCTTTAAAGACTTCCGACATCTCTGTGGCTTGTCCTCCTACGACCGTGTGACCTCCTGCGGTACTCTTACTTCATGCTTCGCTCCTTGTGGATTTCAGCCTAAACAGATTTTCTTGGAGGGCGCGATAAGCGTGGTGTCTCCATTGGTTGTCTATTCTTCACACTTTGACTCAAAATTAGCTGAATGTTATGCCTCAATGTATCATGTACATATTAAGCATTCGTATGAATGAATGAATTCCTGTACTTCTGAACCGCGCAAGCTTGAGGCCCGTAGGCAACCGGTTGAGGATCAGAGAGATTCCGGGATGAGAGATCAGCCCATCGCCGGAAGTGGAAGTACGAGAGAGATGAAGGGATAGGAAAGATGATGATGGAGCAAGAGGTTGAATGCTGACGGGGAAAACCGGAGGACTCGGAGAAAACCTGTCCCCGCACCATTTTGTGCACCATAAATCTCACTTTGAGGTCGCTTGTGATCGAATCCGGGCCGCCTTGGTGAGAGCCAAGCAGTCTAACCACTCAGCCATGGCACGACCTAAGAATTTTTATGAAGTTTATAAATTTTAATCACTGTGTGAACCCCTAGACCTAGAAAAAAACCTTGCCTACCTATTAATTACGAATGTGCCACACTAATGTGCATCGGTTCGCGAAAATAAAAATTCTTGGAGAGTAAGAGGTCGCTTCAATTCATATGTGAGGTTACATAGAGGAAAAGTTATATTTTCGTAACTGTATCTAACTTACTGAAAAGATTAACTAAACGTGTTTCAGGAAAACCGATCTAGTCGAATATTTGGAAAACTTTGTTCATTCTTAATATAATTTTAAAAGACAAAAATAGCAAAGCTTACAAAATATGAAGATTCCCCTAAAACCCCACACACTCACTCATAAAATAATTAAGATTTTACCAAAACGTTGTGAATTGTAATCTTCTTGTCGTGTGCACTGAATTTTACACACTGCAAAACGTAAAAATGCTTTGTTCTTATTAATTATAGCAAGCATGGCGTACAATATGGAAGTTTATGCTTTGCCAGTCCCTTAGTTATGATCATGGCCGTTGTACTTTACAGCACCAATTAGAAACTATTGTTGAGTTAAACTGACATCGCAACTAAAGTGTTCACGGCAGTTAAGTAGAACCAGCTCTTATCACGTGGTTTATTCCCCTTGGGGAAGATGTCTCGATGTCTCTGATTGGTTAAGGTTTGCTGAATGGAAGCGGGGTAGCAACGAACTCTACTTCAAACAACGAAGGAGTTTCTCAGTTGTCAAAAGCATCATGGTGACGATCTTCACACATACACATAAACGTAGAACAATTCGTCCTCGAAACCTCTGCTGAGGAATCCTTCGCTAATAATCATTAGTTGTTGCAGTGACCTCTAATCTTACTTCTATTGCAAAGAATGACCTCTTCTGAGCAGCAGACTGAATAGAAGCGGCAGAGCATATCCAAAACGAACAAAATCTTATCCGCACTTTCTTTCATAATTGCTTATTGGTACAAATATAAAAAACATCAAATTTTCACAAGATCATCCTTTGTGTGATTGTTATCTACCCAAGTGACTAGTGTACAGCTCGGACAGCGGTTTTGTGCCGGTGACCTACTTTCTTCGCGCACTGAGGAGAGTCTATACCCAAACGTCACTTGCACCTTCTGCTGGCGCTGGAAGATGGGAGACAATGCAGCACGGCCATATTTCGCACGATACTGACCATTTCAGTGTACTGCGCACGGCCAAGAGTGTAGGCTCGCCAACTGGCGTTAGACAAGTGCGCACACGGTTCTCACCGGCACAAAACCATTGTCCGGCCTGTAATTCGACATATAACTAGTTTTATATGCTTTTAATCATTTTAGAGTCCATGACCAGGCTAATTGGTTGCTTTGGAAAGGGCGTAAAAATGAAGTAGAAGAAAATCTTAAGAAGCTTTATCTGTTGGATCGCACATTGTTGACATTTCTATCTCCAGATGGTCTAATTAATCGTACGATACTTCTATGCTATATTGAGGTACAGCGTATTACTATGCAAATACGTTTAATTACATTTGCAATGATGCTAAATCCATTTACGAAATAGGGGATCACCTTCTATTACCCGCATTAAATCATTATGGTAAACGCGATTGTAGTAATATTTGCGCAAACAGTGGCAAAAACTGCCTTTTAAAAACATTTCGAAATACATATTTGTATATAATTATTGAAAATTATATTCTCCCCAAAATTGTAGAACACAAACCTTGTTTGCTGTTCTCTTTTCACCATACATTTGAAACCGAAACAGCTTGTAAAAAATAGTCAATATTCAAAGATTCTAAATTCAAAAGCCAAATGATTTATATTGCCTCACTACAGATTAAAATATATATTAAATATAACTCATTAGGTGGAACAGTTTCTTTGAAAAGCTAGATTTCTGAAGTTCGTTAGAAGAGGAAAAGAATTATTAGACAATGTCACAATGCTCTTTTCTGAGGAGGGGGGGGGGGTAGAAGGCTGTTTTTGTTGGTGGTCTCCTGACTAATTTTCCAAAGAAAGTTAACCCTAAGTATTAAATGGAGCATTTTGACATAAAACAAAGATTTATGTACTTTTTAAATTTGTCTATATACCAAGTCGTGTTAAAATTCTATCCTAGATTTCCTAGCAGGGGTGTCTAGGTTACAAACGAAAAGTGTTGTTTCTAGTTACTTTTATATGTATTTAGGTGAGCAGAATACGAGTATGTATTACCAACATTTGATACACGAAAATCAGGCTTTCTATTGCGTAGGAAGAACGAGTATAAAAGATTACCTCTTCCACTGTTAGTTCTGATGCAAAAAACAAGGACTTGCAGCGGAGTGAGAACGCTTTCCATTGCAAAAGAGACTGTATCCTTGATTCCTTTATTGAGATGCTGTCTCGCATTAAACATCCTCTACATTGGCTTTTCTGATGCTTACAAACACCCCCCCCTCCACCCCGAAAAAAGTTCCATGAATAATTTTAAATACATTTCAAACAAAACGATTCCGCATTATAATACTTGCTATCCTTGATCAACATGGGACTACACATGTATTCCATACAAATCCGTATGTGTGGTTTGTTGCGGGGCGATGGTGAACAACCTTGTGTCGCCAAACAAGATAAGTAAGCTACCACATGGCATTTTCAATAGCAATCACTACAATTATTTGCACTCAAATCAATCTCTATTATTAGTTTACCTTGTTTCAAAAGAGATAACTAAACGACAGCTCCCGGATTTGATTCCCGCTGGGACGGAGAACTTTTCCTTATTCAGAGTCATTAACTATCAACTGGAGTCTTATGGTACGAATGCGTAAGTGAATGTGAGTATGTGTTAAATGTAAAAATGAATGAATGTGTAGTGTTTAACGCCCGCTTATAGTACTTGCGGCACTGTAGGCGGTGACACTGATGATACGTAAGATGAAGATGGAGCACCTGGGGAATGATATGGCGGGGAAACCGGAGATCTCGGAGAAAACCTGACCCAGCGCCATGTTGTCCACTACAAATCTCAGTTTGTGGTCGCCTGGGATCGAACCCGGGCAGCCTTGGTGAGGGCCGAGCGGTCTGATCACTCTGCCACGGCGCGGTCCATTTATTTAAATCGATACATTCTGAATATTCTGTACCTAAATGTTTCATAATTAGTTAAATTTATAAGAAACATAGCGATTTTCATTATTTTTGTAACAATACGCTAACGCACGAGTTCAGAAACTCTAATATGTTCAATGCATGGAGAGGAAAGTGTATATATAAAATTTAGTTTTCCATCGCTTTCTTTTTACTTTCTCTACTGCTTATATATCTAAGGCAGAGAAATCATCAAACTCAAGATGCCAAGTTTATTATTTTTGATTTTCTTATAAATGCGTATAAACTTTTGTAACATAATATTTTATATTTGGGATATTGCCAGATAAACAAATTGATATACCTGCAATTTCTGACCATAGTTTGTAAATTGCTGTTCATTTTTGTTACGTTCTTATATCTAGGAAACCAGAAGAAAGAGACAAGGACTTAAACAGAATAAAGACAATTTTTTGAAATATAAAAAGCGTCTTTTTATATTAGTTATTTCCAAAATACTGCTTACATATTTACGGTTTTCTAGTTTTGATTTGACATATTTAATTGCATATTTGTTTGAAAATTCACAAGTTTGTTTTCTATACGAGTTCATTAGAAAAAAATATTTATTTGTGATTTAAGGTATTGAATATTGCTTTTGTATCGTACATTTTACTTGCATCCATATTGACAGCATTTATCCTGATTAACAACGCCGTTCATTGGTAATGAGTGGCGAAAGTGCAAGTGTTATGCATCAAGCATTTTCATTGAGTATTAGCCAGTTTACATTTTAAGCCGTATATGTTAATGTTTTTCTGTAGCTTTATTTGTTTAGAGAACATTTTAAATTTGTTCTGTGTAATATCGATAGCTGCTGCGCAGAGGGTTTTATATATTTAACGGTTTAATTAGTAAATGGCTGAACGTTCTCATAGCCCTTGTTTCGGTTTTGCTCATAAGCTATGATGAGTCAGTTTATAACGCTGAGACACGCCCATTCTCGTTGATATCATTTGTTTCGAACATTTCCTGGAGGCGGTCGAGATAAACTGGTGCGAGTATACCTGATGCGTTTGTTTTCCTACAGAGCGCATTGCAGTTGTCTCATGGAACAAAACTTGGTAGCCAGAAAGTCATGATGTTCATTATAACATTTTGAACGGGAATATTATTACCACCCTAGCTTCAAATTATTTTTTCCCCTTTGGGGGCTGATCGAATGCTACCAACATAATATTGGAATGTATGATGAGGTTTCAAATTAAGACTGACTATAGTGTAAATAAATGGGCAAGTAGGTAATTAAATAATCACATGGGATGCTGCATACCCCAGTCGCAATGTAACGATTACTTCGGGAAAGTTACATTATTAAAAAAGCAACTGGGACAGAAACAATACAGTGAAGGAGAAGCTACCTAAACCCTGTTCTATGTAACTTTTCCCCAGTTACGTGCACAGTCCCCCCCCCCCCTTTAGCTACTGCTGAGGAATAGGTTGTTGTGCAATACCAACAGTCCCTACTCAACGTTTCATATATTAAAACAGAACGGTCAAATTTACATTTTCATAGCTGTATAAATAAAATATATTACGTAACTGAGTTAATACATTTGGAATGTATCAACAAATAGATAAGATAATTCTTCAGTTTAAATTGCCTCTCAGGATGACGAAAACGTGTATTATGAAAGAGTGTTTACATTGTCTGACGTTGCATTGCATAAGGCTTGTTTGTCATGCATCTCCAACCAAAGCGTACATTAGCGAATCAGAGAAAGGGAAGGCAGGAATTGCATGTGAGCACAGCAAAGTTATAGAAAACAAGAGTTTCGTGACTGACACCGAGTGGGATAGCTCAGGCGGTTTCGGGAGGTCCTGGTTCTATTCCCGTGGCCAACCTACCTGACCCATGATTTTTCTGGGGATCTGTATGATTGATCTCCATATCTGTATGATTGGTCAGCCAGATTGAAAAGAGCGTGTGATAACTGTAGTTACTCCGTAAAGGATACTAAGATAATGCGGACATTACAGTAATCACTTCACTGTGTTTGAAGTCCACTTAGGAATTGTTTATAGCTGGCACTGAGAAAATTAACCCAAAGCTTTCAAAGACATGACTTCCATACGTTTGTTTCTTATGGTACACATTCTCCGGTTTCTTCGAGCACAACATTCGAAAAGCAGGAACAAATCATTGAACTGCGCTGGAGCTTCTAGTTCATCCCGCTTGATCGAGAGCTCGTGCGTTGTTATGTGTATTAGTTCAGTACACCTGGACGAATGGTAATATCACATGCTACGTCATTTCGTTCTAGACTTTATTTATACCTACTTCTTTTATTACCTCATGTTACACATTACTCATTACACTTAGCCAAAACATATATTAAAAATGTGTTCTTACATAAATACCATACAAGTTTGATATACAGTTTCATTCAGCATTTCTATGGGAGAAAAACGTAAACTCAAGAATCATGTGTATAAACGTTTGACTAAATACACATTATAAATAAAACAATTATGTTTATAAATTACAGAAATTACGCAATATCATTAAATTACACAATGCTTACCGACCTTCAAAACAAATCATTGTCAATTAACTCAAAAGTAGTCAATTTACCTATTTTAGTGCTATATACATCATTCTAAATAAGCTTGGGATTGACAAAATCTACAACAAACACTAATGATACTTGAGAGTACGTTAGTGTTATAATACGCATTATGAATTATTATTATTATTATTATTATTATTATTATTATTATTATTATTATTATTATTATTATTATTATTATTATTATTATTATTATTATTATTATTATTATTATTATTATTATTATTATTATTATTATTATTATTATTATTATTATTATTATTATTATTATTATTATTATTATTATTATTATTATTATTATTATTATTATTATTATTATTATTATTATTATTATTATTATTATTATTATTATTATTATTATTATTATTATTATTATTATTATTATTATTATTATTATTATTATTATTATTATTATTATTATTATTATTATTATTATTATTATTATTATTATTATTATTATTATTATTATTATTATTATTATTATTATTATTATTATTATTATTATTATTATTATTATTATTATTATTATTATTATTATTATTATTATTATTATTATTATTATTATTATTATTATTATTATTATTTGGTCGTTTTCTCACAATAATCCCGAAGAGCTTCCATATATTGCTTATTTTTAAAATCTACTACATTAAATTTTCAGAAAACATTTTCATTGGTACCGGTCGACTCTATACGGAAATGTCAGCCACAAAGGGCACCGCACACCAACAATATCACTGATGCAAACAGACCGGTCCTTGTCCATGAGAGTCGAACAGGAAATAAGGCACGTACACATTTGACGCACCGAACGGAATGGACCGAGAGCGGGACACCACCCGGATTCCAGTACCTACACCCAATTTGCTCTATGCAGGAGCTCATTTGTGTTGAACGGCATGAATGGTACAGACTAATGACCAAAACTGCACAGTCCCGGTGTTTCCTAAAGTCGGCATAAAAGATAATTGGTAAGGGATAAACAATGGAGGGAAATATCTCTCACTACGATCTCCACGCGGGTCTGTTGCGAGTAACATCCTTAGGAGAGGAAGGTGCGAAGTGAAGAAATTGCAGGAGGCTACAGTGTCGCAGGCAGAGAGGCCACAGAAACACACGGAGGTCACAAACAAGTAACAAGAGTTCATCCCGGTGCCAGGACCCACTGCGCAACCACCAGCACTCCGGGTCGGTGTTAATAAGTTTCGTCCCCCCACCCCCACCACGTGATGACAGCGACCACACAACTCTGTTCGGCACTGTCATTCTTCACGAACCTGAAAGTACACCTAAAATATGATAAGTATATATAAAATGGAAATGATAGGAAGGAGGTTGTAGTATGAAGGTAAACACCCAACATTCGCCTAAGTGATTAAGACAAATCATGAAAAACCCAAGTCAGACTGCGTGGTAATTATAAACAATACATGCCAATCATCAACAGGTACTAACCTAAAACATGATGTTCAAATTAGTTCTTCGAAAAAGAAAATACATTAATGCCTTGAACTTTATAAAGAAATGCATGATTTTCTAAACATAATAGTGAATGTTTCTCTGTTGTAAATATTTATCAGTGAATCTGTTGTATGTATAACATGATATGGCCGTGTATGAAGAGGAGAAAGACCCAGATAACCCATCATATGGCCCAGGGATGCACTAAGGCATGATAAAATCTACTACCAACTTTAAACGCAATTTGTGGAAAATCACATTTTTAAAATATCTGACCCATTATCCCAGCTTCTGTATCAGATAACAAGCTACAATTTTTACCAAATGTTTTGTATATGTATAGCTAACTTTAAATAGAGTAAAATTTATTTGCAATAATTATTTTCTGAAAAAAAAACTATTTTTTAATTTTAATATTTTGAGTCATATTAAAAATTATAATATATACATTTTTCACGTTAGTTCAAATTCCTCTAGTCTAAATTACAAGGAAACAATATATAATTTGTGGTAAACGTTTCATCCCTCTAGGTTGATTGGTTACTGAGATAACGGGTCTTAAATATAACAGCCCACCTCGGTTGCGTAGATGGCAGCGTATCTGCCTCACGTTCAAGAGGTCCCGAATTCGCATCTCAGTCAGGGTGAGTTACATGATAAGGCTTTTTCCAGGGGTTTTCCTTATCCTGAAAGAAGAATGTCGGGTAACTCTAAGCTCCATGGGCCCCGGACTCATTTGAGCACCATTTCAGCAATTTCATTCTTCGTTCGATATGACTCAACTTTGCAGGACGTAAATAAAAAAAAAAGTAACAGAATTTAACATTGTGGAGATAGGGGATTCCAAACCCCCTTAATATATAGAATATCACGCTCTAACCGACAATGTATAACATTGTATTAAGATATAACTGCTAATAAGCAGTTACAGCTACGGAGAGTAAGTAGTTATTTCATTTCCGTTATTTTTGTAACAGCTTACTCTCTGAACAGAGCCAACACCGGGGGCAGTACTAATGTAGTCTGTTCAGTATTGTTCTAGACGCAGTGAAATGCTTTGCCCTTAAAACAGGCAAGGAAGGCAGTCACTAGAAGTTCTCAGCTTGCAACGCTATTATGTTCCTAATCTACGAATCCGTGCCATTTCAAGTTTGGCACAAATTATGTCTTTCTCCACAATGACAAGGCTTGAACGGGAAGTGATGCCATGAAGGTATAGGAGAAATACGTGCCGGTTAGTTCCTGGCACGCCTACCGTTCGCAGCAGATGCCAATCTCTAGTGCCAATCAATGATATCACATTACACCTAAAATTAACTTAATCACATTTTCTAATGTTCCCTGCTTTGGCAGTACCTATACGATTAAAGAAGCCTGCTTCTGCTGGGAAAATTAAAAGCTCTTGACCGTATGAGTACTGCCGCTATCTATTTAACACAAATAACGTAAGCATTTTACTAAATTTCCCATTTTCTACACTATTGTTAGAAGGCAAGGTGAAACTGGAAAGACCTGCTCCTGATCTACACATGCATAAATATAAAACAAAAAAGTGATGTTAACTGCTTAAGAATAAAATGGGCATTTACACGAAAAATAAATTTTATGGATGAGAAGTAAAAAATTGTTATATTCTGTTTTCCATGAATATTGTTTGGTGGTGATAACCAGTAATCAGAAGAAAGGTGTGGTGGACTTAGATCACGCTCTTGGAACATTAAGTTATCTACGAAAGTAATTTAAGTTGACATGTCCCTCGGTAATAATCTATTGCTTGTAGGTACAATGAGAAGAGGAGAATACAGTAGGCATAAAGAATAGTCAAATCTTTAAGAGCCGGTGGCTATGTGATGACTTTGATATTCATTGTCTTTACGCATCCAGAAAAAAGAATTACTTCCTATTTGAATAAAGAATAATTTAGGAAGATTAAAAAAAGACAACAACGAAATCTCGAAAATAGTCAGGCCACGCCGTGGCTCAGTGGTTAGACCGCTTGGCTCTCACCAAGGCGGCCCGGGTTCGATCCCAGGCGACCGCAAAGTGAGATTTGTGGTGGACAACACGGCGCTGGGGCGGGTTTTCTCCGGGACCTCCGGTTTCCGCCGCCATCTCATTCCACCAGTGCTCCATCTTCATCTCATGTATCATCAGTGTCATCGCCTGCGGTGCCGTATGTAGTAAAAGCGGGCGTTAAACACTACACATTTCATTTCATTTCGAAAATAGTCCCTCTAAAAATATCTATTTGACGACACAAGTTGTGCGTAATTAAGAGATCTACATTTCTTTTGTGCAGCAAGATATTACATAGCTCTTAAGGTGTACCGCTTAGTCAAACTTCCAGAATGTGGAGCGCTTCTGAGGACATTCCCAGAAAATTCAGGTTATAAATTTCATTTTTCATGAAAATAGCTGAAACATATGGTATTTTAATCAAAATCGTTAAAGTTATTCTTGAGAATATCATTGTTTGAAAAATATTCAATGTAAGGGGTCATCTGGCATGTGGAGAGTTTTCTTGTAAATCTTCTTGTCGCATTCTTGGAAGATGTGGAACTTAAACACCAAGTTAGGTTTTAACCGATTTTTCGTTTTTTAGTAATGCCGCTCTCTCTCTCTCTCCTCTCTCTCTCTCTCTCTCTCTCTCTCTCTCTCTCTCTCTCTCTCTCTCTCTCTCTCTCTCTCTCTCTTTCTCTCTCCCGTGTATATATTCGACAAAACAGATACGCAGATCATTTTCTAAAAGGTCTTTTTTTATTTTTTATTCAGAAGATCTCAAATCACGCATATTTGCTGAAATCTCGGTATCAAAATTTTCGGTGGAATACTTTCACTACTTACTATACATAGTACAAAAATTAATAAGTTCTGCTAAAACTGTGTAAAGAAATTATATAAAAATAAATTATAATGGCTAGAGAAAAACTATTATAACATAAGGGATATTTTTGGTATAATCTTTTTACTGCTAGAATTAGCAAATCAGGAACGGGAGCTGATTTCTTAAAGTTCAGGTCAAGCAGATCGGGTATTCTGCCAATATTGCTATAGATCATTTAAAACACGCCTGTAACTTTATTAAGCTGCTGTAAACTGAAAGCTTTGAATTTGCAAACTTTTACAGGAACGCTTTTCTGTTCTATGGTAAAACTAACGTAACGAAAATCACTGTGAAATGTTGCATACCTTACAAGACCGCAAGCGGTCCCTTTACTATGCCTTTAGTTCTTCGTGTTTTACATACAAACGTATGACAATAATTAAAAAATTATACATTTTATAACAACACACTGCTTGCCTTAAAGCCTTGTTTGTGAAAACTTGACCAACTTTGATAGGTTTTTGTTTTCAGTTTTAGCTACAAAACTTTATTATCAAAAGCTCACGTCAGCGCAATAACACGGAGAATGCATTAAAAACTATGTAGCTACGGGCGCATAGCGACACAGAACAAAAGCAAGATACAATTATAAAACCTATAGTAGCAGGGGCTAATCCCCCTCGAGGATCAGAAATTAAATTGCAATACAAATACCAGGGATGGCTTCTGGAAATCCTGAGCGCTGCCATTTCCATGGAATCGTGTGCTATCGGCAGTTCAATTTTCTCTCTAATTTCGTATCGGTAAGCCCGTACTAGCGACATTTCTTCTTTAATTACTCACATGAAGAATACACAGTTGAAACACTGGGATTAATTCCAAAATACGTCAGGCGAAGGAAAAGGGTCCTTTCTACACATTAGGATGAAATCTTTGTTTCTAAAACGTTATTTCACACTTTAATAGTGTATTTTTAACTTAACTCTCACAAGGAAAAAGTACAGTTTTCAACTATTTCAGATTTATAGTACGAAGACGTTTATAAAATAATATAAAAACATCAATTACAGAACAATGTACCACATCATGTTGTACTTCCATATTTGTTTCTTTACTCTGTGAGCGGAGGAGATATTTGCTATAGAAATCTTTACTTATTGGATTTACGGGTACTAAATCGTAACAAGATTTATCAGAAAGTAGACATTTAAAGCCTCTATATTTTTCAAATTACTGCAAATAATTTATGTGCAATTTTTCTAGCGTTCAAACCTAACTAAAATTATTTTAACTTCATGTTATAGGAAATAACTACTTGGACGCTAATTTATTTCTTGTTGTTGTGTGTGTGTGTGTGTGTGTGTGTGTGTGTGTGTGTGTGTGTGTGTGTGTGTGTGTGTGTGTGTGTGTGTGTGTGTGTGTGTTTTCATTTACTAACTTTTTACTCTGTCCGCCACGTACTTAAAGTAAGTTGAGGAAGTACTGTATTCCATTCTAAACATCAATAGCGATATTTAACGAAATACATGGTTTGAAATTCCTGGAATTAAAAAAGCAAGAAATATCTAGAGAAACGTCCATGTGTGGCTTTCTGACTGTCCGTGTGTCTGTCTGTGAACAACCTAACAAAAACAAAAAGCTGATTAAATGCCAAACTTGCTTTTAAGTTTAGCGTCTTTCAAAGTTGAGACACTAACATCTTCATAGTATCAAAATTCGGAGGTAAGAGGTAAACAAATAAAATCCTTTGTGCCCATGCCCCTGACACAGTGTCCCCAGGAGGGAGGGGGAGGTTAAAGAATATTAACGGTGACCAGAGGGCAGGATCCATGAAAACTACAGATTTGAACTGCCCGGTGGTGCCTCGTGCAACCAGTTCCCTATCCTCCCCCTCCTGCTGCACATGCTGCGGGAGGCCAGGGACTTACAGACCGCCCCCGATCCGGAAGACAAGTATCTATAAAGAGGAAAATCCTTGCCGTGAATGCCGAAACTCCCGCCGACATCTGGAGCCGTGAAACAGCCAACCAGGATGGGACAACTGGATTAGTTCGGAGGGGACTTGACATGGAGACCACACTTGGTTTATTGTGCCTATGTCCCCAAGTGGGGCACTCCCAGGGAGGAAGGATGAGGCGGGAGGAGCCAGAGGGAGGCCGTCCCAAGGAGATACGGCAGTGCAGGGGGCAGGTTCCCTACCTTTCACTTATATAGAAACCACCCCTGGTAGGTCAGCACAACTTACGAGGGTTATTCATAAAGAAAGGTCCGTCATTTTTTATTAATTAAACCATTATAGATATTTGCAAACTTTTTATTGGATTTTTTACATCTTTGTCTATTTTTCTACATAGTTGCCATATTTGTTTAGACATTTGTCATAACGTTCTACAAGCTTCAGTATACCGACCAAATACACATCTGCCGCCTGTGAGGATAACCAGCCTTCAACTGCTTCTTTCACCTCGTCATCTGTGCGGAAGCGCTTGCCATCGAAATACTCTTTTAGGTAGCGGAACAAGTAAAAATCGCTCGGCGCCAGGTTTGGACTATACGGTGGGTGGTCAATCTGTTCCCATCCAAAAGAGCTGATGAAATCTTGTGTTCACCTGGCAGAATGTGGTCTGGCATTGCCATGCAGTAACAACACTCTAGACGTCGAAGGCCACGTCGCTTATTCTGTATTGCACGTCGGAGGTTCGTCAGATAGCGCAGTAAGCGGCTGCATTGATGGTTGTCCCTCGTTCCATAAACTCGACTAGCAACACTCCATGTTTATCCCAAAATACGGATGCCATCACTTTCCGTGTTGAGATTGCTTGGCCTTGACCTTGACTGGCGATTTGTGGCGCCATTCCATCGATTGATGTTTTGACTCAGGAGTCATGTGAGAAACCCATGTCTCTTCCCCAGTAACAATGTGTTCCAATAGTTGATCTCTTTCCTTATGATATCGGCTCAAAAAAAGTGCAGTGCAGAAGCTATTCCTGTCATTTTGTGTCCCTCAGTAAGCAGCCTTGGAACCCAACGTGAACACAATTTGCGAAATTGCAAATTTTCAGAGACAATTTTGTACAGAGAGTTGTTCTACCCACATCCGGAAATTCCATTGCTAAAGTGGAAAAATTGTGAATCGCCGGTTTTCACGGATCTTTTCATCCACGGCATTGACCAAATCTTCTGTGATCACTGATCGCGGTTCATTATGGACATTGGTGCGTCCGCCTTTGTAAGCTCGAACCCACTTAGGTACTTTTCTGTCACTCATCGGATTGGAGCCGTACATTTCACTGATCTGTCGATGAATGTCCGCTGCTGAAATGTTTCTTGCCGTCAAAATCCGAATCACAGACCGTATTTCACAGTCGGCGGGCCACTCGATTGCTTGAAACATTATTAACTCTCACTGTTAACAGCACACTGCACCACTACCAATGCGAATGGTATCAGTTACCCGCAAGGCATGCCGGGAGTTGGTCCGCATGCGAGTTTCAATGTTCACCCGAAATTCGATGAGCTACGGCGAATCGGACCTTACTTTACGAATAACCCTCGTACATCCCACCCTACTGTAGTTCGGAAACTTCCCACCACAAGATCTGGGTTCGAAAACTAGCAACCGTCGTAGCAAAAGAGGAATTGGTTCGCTCAGAGCATATCATCCTGCCATACTCCGCCGAGACTCCCGCCGAACTTCTACCCTGAAAGAGACTATCAGATGAAAGATGACATGAAATGATAATGGAGATGAAGTGGAGGTATAGGAAATTCGTGGGATGCAACTAACCTACCCAGCATTTGCCTGGCAAACGGGGAAATCCCCGGAAAAAGACCATGGGTCATATAGGTCGGCCAAGGAAATCGAACCCGGGCCACAGACGAAACCGCCTGAGCCATCCCGCTCGATGACCAGGATGGGAGAAACGAAATGAAAACTGAGGTGTAATGGAGGGGCAGGAAATTCCGGTATGCAAATATCCCTCCCAAAATTCGCCTAACGATTCGGGAACACCCCCCACCCCCGCCCCAAAAACCCAGGAATCACGAAAATCAGTCACGACCTCTCGAATGGAAGCCACAGACGCTACCGCCTGAGCCATTCCACTCGTTAAAACACCCTTTACATGAAACATGTTTCAAGAACTGTTATTTTCTGAAGGATGGCTCTAACAATTTTGATTTAAATATCATATGTTTAAAATACTTTCATGATGAATGAAATGCATGTCTTGAATTTTCTGGGAATATCTTCGGAAGTCCTCTTCTTTTATTTCACGTATTTAAGGTCGCTTTACAACAACTAATATATCAGCGACCACAGTACAATTAATACAATATGGAGACAATAATGAAATATAAAACAAACAACACAAACGGGTTACAGCAATAAATATAACAACTAAATGCGCATATTACAGTGAACAATAGTTATGTAAGTAGAAGTATAGCTACAGTATAACAATAAACAGAGTTTAACTTAATAATAGTAAAACACAAAAAGTGTGTATTAAAAAGAAATTTGTAATAACATCAGACTAAAACAAGATATGGTTGAATAAATTTTATATAACAGATGACAATTGTGATGAATCCATTAATTTTTTCATTTTTATACGTTCTTCGTTCATTTTTATACGTTCTTCGACTGAATTAAATGGAATATAAGTCACTATTGTGGTTCAAGTCACTTCTGGCTTTCAGCAAGGATGGGCACTCAACAGGCCGCGTCGTGGCTCAGTAGTTAGACCGCTTGGCTCTCACCAAGGCGGCCCGGGTTCAACCCCAGGCGACCGCAAAGTGAGATTTGTGGTGGACAACACGGCGCTGGGGCGGGTTTTCTCCGGGATCTCCGGTTTCCCCCGCCACCTCATTCCACCGGTGCTCCATCTTCATTTCATGTATCATCAGTGTCACCGCCTGCGGTGCCGTATGTAGTAAAAGCGGGCGTTAAACACTACACATTTCATTTCATTTTGGGCACTCAAGGATGAGGTGGGGTGCTGATACCCCTTGAGTTCCACATTTCAGGCATGGATCTTTAGCTGAGTTCTTCATTAAATAACTATGACTTAGGCTGAAGTGACTAATAATAATAATAATAATAATAATAATAATAATAATAATAATAATAATAATAATAATAATAATAATAATAATAATAATAATAATAATAATAATAATAATAATAATAATAATAATAATAATAATAATAATAATAATAATAATAAGCCCTTGTGCAGTTTGTAGTAAGAACAGACTTTCTTCTCTCTCCCTCCCTCCCTCCCTCCCTCCCGCTCTCTCTCTCTCTCTCTCTCTCTCTCTCTCTTTCAGGTGAACACTAAAACATTTGCTCTGGGAAAATTTCGAAAACGCTAGAGGTACACTCAATGTAGCATTGTTTGTTGTTTCTGCCCTTTAAAATGCGAAATTTCTCTCGGCAAATTTTCTATAGCTTTGTAAAGTAGAAATGCATATTTTTTGGTCATTATATATGATTGAAATGTATAAAAATGATTAGAGAAAGTCATGATATGCTTTGTCGTAAAGCTAACCAACGTAACGGGCCACGAATAGCTTCATATAAAAGTTTGACCCATATGTTCTGGCGTTATTTCTTATGTGTTAGTTTTGAGTGCAACATAAAGTGCTCTGGTAATGTGTTTTATGCTATTCAATAGAACATTGCGTGCTCTACAAAACATTGTGTATAGTTTTTGTATGCTTATATAATGTTTGTTCTCTTAAGATCATTAAAATGGCGTGTGGTCTAGTAGACAACAAAGAGCATTTTCGACAACTTCTTTTTGCGTTTATTCGAGGTGCCAAGGCCACGGAAACTGCTCGTGAGGACTGTCCAAAGTAGTTATTGTTGTCGACTAAACAGTACCATTTTATTTATCTGAAAGGAACAACTCGTATTTTGGCATACAAAAACTAAACATACTATTATGTAAAGTACATAATTTTCTATCGAATAACATAAAACGCATTGCCAAAGTATTTTATTTTGCATGCAACTTAAGGAAAGCTCCAGCACTTGAGGGCCAACCTGTTATTACTCCCTTGATTTCTTGAATGTTTGCAACAGGCAGGACCTCTCCTCGATTCCCTGAAGAAGATACTGGACGTTCAGCTTTGCACTCGCCATGAATAATGTACACTCCGTACAGGAAAAACAAATATTCGGATTCAGTGGAAATATTTATTCAGAGGGAAAGCTAGAAACACGTTTTCCCTTATATTTAAACTAAAGGGAGGGTATTTGCTCTCAGCAAAGCCGCACAGAGATTTCGTTGGAAAAATTACTACATTTTTCTAAAACCTCTTTAACCTCGCAAAATTGTGTTCTTGTAAAAATGTTAATTAACGTAGCTCAACATTTTGCCGTTAACCTACAAAGCTCTCAATGAAAGAGCGTTTTAAAATCTGCCATAAAATAATACACGGTTTTCTTTCTTCCCCTTCTCTTATTTTATGCCTAAAATTAAAATCTGAGGTATTTCATTTCATATCTCTACATACTGTTCTACAAGCTACTTACACGAAAGCTTATTATTCTATCTGCTACTTATGCTAATTAAATTGAACTTCTGCATAAATAGTTTTATTACATACTTCGTTGCAGGTACAAGGGGATCACAGTAGGCTTAAGTGGTAGTCAAATCTTTTAAAAGCAGTTTGCTATGTGATGGCCGGTTTCGTCTGTGGCCCACATTCGGGAGGCCCGAGTTCGATTCCCGTGGCCGACCTGCCTGACCCATGCGGTTTGTCGGTGGTTTTCCCGGGTCGCTAGGCGAATGCTGGATAGGTTAATTACATCACCCGAATTTCCTATCCCTGCATTTCACCTCCATTATCATTTTATATCATTTCTCATCTGGTGGTCTCTTTCAGGGTAGCAGTGTCGGTGGGAGCCTTGGCGCTGCATGGCAGGATGATGTGCTCTTAGTAAGCACTTCTTCCTTCGGTAGGATGGTCTCCAGTGGGATACCGGTTGTACTGGCCTGCCTGGGAGTTTCAAGCTGATAAATGGTAGAGACCCTGCCCTCTGTACATTCACGACTCCTTGGGGTCGGCCACCCTCTGTCTCCTCTCATCTCATCCTTCCTCTAGGGGATGCCGCCAATTGGGGCATAGGTAGAAAAGATCAGTCTGGTCGACGCCTCCAATTCTCCGTAGAATTCTGTCCTATCCTATCCTACCCGTGAGGAGAGTAAAGTACTTGACAAGTGAAACAAGTAATTAATAATTTTGAAATTCTTGGTCTGTTTTAATAAGATTTGAATTTTTTTAACAAAAGGAAAAATAAAAGAAAAAAATTATCTATGTAAACGGTACTTTGGAAAGGAAATGTTCTTGAAAATCTTCGTTTCGTATTCGTGGAAATTTCTGAGCTGGATGTTTAACTGAGTTGTGCTATCACACACGCACAAGCACACATACACAAGCATGCATACACATACCTACACAGAAGCACCGTTTTGTAAATATCTTTTTTCAGGGAACTTTTAAAACGTTTTCTTTCAACTAAAATCCTGATATCGAATTTTAGTTTGAAAGCAACAAAATCTGGAGTATAATTCCCTCCAATTTTCCGTTTCCTCCCTCTCTTCTTCATTTCCACATAAGATGCACTAAGGATATGATTCGTGTATTTTCCCTTTCTAATGTACTTATTAGCAAGCAATATTTCTCATATTCAGTGCTCCAGCCGATTACTTTTCCTCTAATTGAGCCGACAGCGAATCTGTGGAATAGAGGAACACTTTGTGAAATAAGTAGTGTTTAACGCCCCCGCTTTTACTACATACGGCACCGCAGGCGATGACACTGATGATACATGAGATGAAGATGGAGCACCGGTGGAATGAGATGGTGGGGGAAACCGGAGATCCCGGAGGAAACCCGCCCAAGCGCCGTGTTGTCCACAACAAATCTCACTTTGCTGTCACCTGGGATCGAATTCAGGCCGCCTTGGTGAGAGCCAACACTTTGCCATGAATGCATGTCATATAGAGCACCTTCTATGAACAAGTGTTCATATATCAGGACATTGCTTTATAAGACCCATTATTATTATTATTATTATTATTATTATTATTATTATTATTATTATTATTATTATTATTATTATTATTATTATTATTATTATTATTATTATTATTATTATTATTATTATTATTATTATTATTATTATTATTATTATTATTATTATTAAATATTTATTTCTTGTTTTAATAAATACTATCATCCCCTGAAACAATGTAGAATTGTTTTTTTAACACCCGGTATAGGCGTTTAGAAGAAGAAAACTTGGAAGTCATAGGTAACAATCGGCTGAGCTTGTTATAAGTTGTGGAAAAATTGTTTAGGAAATTTTGGGTTTAGAATTGGTAATTTTATTAGAGGGATTCTACCGGAAGTACGGTTAAGACTGCCGTATATGGGTATCTTTTTTTTTTTTTTTTTTGTAATTTACGTCCTCCAACGTTAAGTCATATTGGACGATGAATGAATTGGGTGAAATGATGCTCAAATTAGTCCGGGGGTCCATGGAACATAGAGGTATCTGACATTCATCTTTCAGGAAAACCCCGGAACAAACCTATCCAGATAACTCACCCTGACCGAGATTCGAACTCGGGACCTCTTGAACGTGAGGCAAACACGCTACCACCACGCTACCAAGGTGGACAGGTATATGGGTAGGCACCACACATTGCTCTTTCAGATTAGGCAGAAAACTTAATTTAAATATAACAAATTAAAAGCTGGTTGAGGTAAGGAAAAGGTATATTTCAATTAAAAATAATAGAATGGAATAGTTTGGATTCCAGAGAGAGAGAGAGAGAGAGAGAGAGAGAGAGAGAGAGAGAGAGAGAGAGAGAGAGAGAGAGAGAGAGAGAGAGAGAGAGAGAGAGAGAGAGAGAGAGAGAGAGAGAGAGAGAGAGAGAGAGAGAGAGAGGAGAGAGAGAGAGAGAGAGAGAGAGAGAGAGAGAGAGAGAGAGAGAGAGAGAGAGAGAGAGAGAGAGAGAGAGAGAGAGAGAGAGAGAGAGAGAGAGAGAGAGAGAGAGAGAGAGAGAGAGAGAGAGAGAGAGAGAGAGAGAGAGAGAGAGAGAGAGAGAGAGAGAGAGAGGGAGAGAGGGAGAATGAGACGATCGCGAGA
>CM060950.1:341985239-341988579 GCA_030765055.1 Mantis religiosa | reverse complement strand
CGTGACCCAACTCACGGTGGGATGTAACGTCAATGAGTTCGATGAGTTTTGCTAACCAATAAAGAAAAATCGAAATAAAATGAGAAACCAATAATAATGTAAGATTTGAGAAATGGGGAGAAGGGTGAGTTATTTTGGTCATGTGATAAGAGTTAGAGTGGGGATCAGAATAAGGTACGAACTGAATCGCATAGTAGACGAAAACTCACTTCAACAGTCATACTACGAGGGGAAAGACGTGTTAGTGCGCGTGAAGAAGAAGTAGTAAAGATTTCTAAGTCCGAAATGTAGGGAAGTCAAGAATAACGCAACCAGCGTAAGAGAAGCAGCAGAAGAAGTTTATAATAGCAAAGTATTCGCCGTATAAAGAAGTAAGAGAATTCTGTTAGGAAGTTTAGTAACAGGTGGTCGCCGCTACAAATCAATCTGAATCAACGAATTTAGTGAGAATTAAATTAAATCATTTTTGCAACGAACCAGTGTATTATTGAGACAACTGAGCAGCCAACAAACAACAAATCCATTTCCTACAACCATTCACCTGAGGATAAGAGATCTCATAGCTCCAATTAGAACCCAAATCAAAAGTAAACACCAACCAATTGAAATCTGACATGCGGGTATGCCGCACCACCCTGAAAATGTTCAGCTGAATTTAAATTTGTTTTTCGTAATGCTTCTGCCTTGGAGTTTTTCTTAGAAAGCCGGGATTTAGAATAAGCAATAGAAACCTAATATACTTGTTGGCATTAAATGTAATACTTACTGTGGAGTTAGCAAGGAGTTACGTTTAAAGCTTAGAATGTTAAGCTGTGCATTGACTTAAGAAAGATAGCGTAATTAACTGTCCCCTCTATTTTTCGAAATATTCACGCAGCGCACTCAATTGCCTTGCTTGCCCGCGTAGTGCATAGAGATCTCTGTCCCACTTTTGAATATTTTATCTTGGGGAGCGAGTTCTTGGCCTATATCGTTTTTGAGTGGCCCTTGTAGTTTGGAACATTGTCATTACGCTAATAATAACACTAAAACCAAGAGGTCCCGAGTTCAAATCTCGGTCAGGGCGAGTTACCTGGATAAGGTTTTTCCGGGGTTTTCCCTTATCCTTACAGACGAATGTCAGGTAGCTCTAAGCTCCATGGACCCTAGACACATTTGAGCATCATTTCACCCATTTCATTCACCGTCCGATATGACTAAATGTTGGAGGACGTAGATTAAAAAAAAAATCACCACCAACACACTGACGACTTACGAAATATTAATACACTAATGAAATGACTAAGCTTGCGTTTTACAACTTCTCGGCACTGTCAGAGGGTGGCCATCTGAACCGCCAGTGGCGGTTTCTGCTGGCGGGGATCACGTGAGCGAACTTCTCCCGGTTTGGGCCGAGCGCCTCTCAGCCGGTTGGTCAGGCCAATGAGTGTAAAACTGCACGTTTCTCACGCTATCCATTCCTGCAGCCCATACGTCTCCTGCATTTACTTCATCTTAACTGTTCCTCACGGGGGCCGTAAGCACAAAAGATGCTATTGCTGATCGTAGTGCCATATCCCTTCCATTACCTAATCTACCTCTATTTTGGTAAGCAAACATTGGCCTGAAAGGGAATAAACAGTTCTGGGAAGCTTTTTTTAATCTATCTTTGCCAGATAGCTAGGGCTAATTGACCAAGCACATGCTTGTAATCTTCACTGAAATAGATACATAAATAAATAATTACTCAGTCTCAGGTGTGTACCAGTACAAATACCTTCAGGTTTATTCATGTGATACGCCAACATATCTACAAAATTCTTTAGTATTCCTAAAGTTCTAAACCTGTATAAGAAGATACAATAATTTACATATTGTAAATTTGGCTGCTTGTAACACTTATACTTCCTTCCTCTTCATTCGTTTGCGACAACAGTGGCTGGCAAAGAGTCAGTTCACTTGTATTAGGTAGATGTGTGAGTAGTCTCTCGGTGTCTTTATAGGTTGCATTTCATAACACATTAGGTTCTGAAAAGAATCAGAAATGTGTGGCAATCACTTTTCAAGACACCATTTCAAAATGAATTAATTTCGAACGATGAGGATCAGTCAAAGAATCAGTGTTACAAATAACCAAAGTGATGAAGGGTGCCAGCGAAATGCGGAAGGGAAGCTGAGGCATGAGTTGTGTTGAATGAGATAAAAGACGCTAAATTCTCAAAGGAGCAAACAGAGGCATCCGATAAATAAAACTGAAATGTATTTGTTGTATAATCCCCACGCAATTATCGATTTATGAGGGCTTTATCAAGCAAAATGACTTCTATAAAGTTGATGCTTGCGTTCAAAGGGCTCGATCTCCAGCGACCGCCCAATCTAACCACAGATTTTTCATGGTTTTCTCGGTTCGGTACGTGAATACTGGGGTGGTTCCTCTTTTACAAGTTTCCTGTACTCATCAGATTTTTCATCCTCGTCTGTTTCAGAGATGAGGGTTCAGGCATGTTGCTATTCTTTGTGAAGGTTTCTCCCAGACACCGGTAGGATTGCTGAGGATATGCTCCCTGAAAGATTTCCACTGGGAACTCGAGGTCGGATTCCTTTAATCTGGAATCATTAGGGACCGCATCCACGCTCTCCTAGATCTGGTCGCCCTTCGGATCTTTCTGTTCCTTATCTCAGGGATCATATTAGAGGCAGAAATGGCCTAGTACGCTGTCCTGCCCCGGCCCTACGTGATGTGTGCCTTTAAGTTAATCCACGTGTATTTTGTTCTCTTTTTGATACCAGACATTCACATAAAATCACACATAAAACTTGTTGGTCGCATACAGTCCAATCCATTTTTTCATCTTTACCAGAAGTTTTATTAAACGTCAGCTCAGCATATGTAGCACGAATTATATTTTTAAACCAATTACAACCATAAGTTACAGTTCGCAGAGCAAATGGTGTGATTTCCTCCGGATCTCTAAGACAGGTTAATACTTCCTGACAGGATGTGACGAAATTACATGGAATGCTGGGCACAAGCTGCAAATTCTTAATATAGACGCAACAAGGACGCATTTAGAAGTCAAACAAGGTTATGCGGGAATCGGCTCAAATGCAGCATTGCGTAAAATCTCTCTTCGACACTGTCATTAAATTGTCACTTGTCATTTGTGTTTCAAGGTATTGAAGTGTGACGTTTTCGGCACCTAAAAATAAAACTTTTAAATAGGCAGTACATTAGGCCAGGTGAGGTCAGTTTAATAATAATAATAATAATAATAATAATAATAATAATAATAATAATAATAATAATAATAATAATAATAATAATAATAATAATAATAATAATAATAATAATAATAATAAT